>LDKF01000893.1:11390-43938 GCA_001026735.1 Rotylenchulus reniformis
TTATATACTACATAAAGTAAAGTTGTCTTTCGTTAAAAAAACTCGTGCGCCTTTCCTGTTACATTTAGAGGGGTAGTTGTCATTTTGAGGTCCCCCTAACTTTTTGTTGCGCATCTTTAAAAACTATAACCTCCCCAGGTTACGGTAGAATTCCAAGGGTTACGGTAGGTTTTTGGTTAAAAATCGACCAAATGCATTTTGGGCCCTTCGACAGCTATACTTTTTAAGGCACTAATCGCTAATCCGGCTGGTAGGATCATGTCCCGAACTGTGGGCTATCTTATGGTCTGGAAAAAATTTTGGGTCACGAGGGTAAGTTTTTCTGGAAAATTCGGCCACTGAACATTTTTTTCCCGCTCTCAAACATGTAAGTGGAAAAACCCATGCTTAAGTCGAGGGAAAAGTTTAGGTCCATCTGTAAAAAAGATGTAATTTAATGAGTGGAAGAAAATAAAAAAAATTTGGAAAAATTTCATTAAACCTAAAAAAAGTTATGGCCTCGGAAACCCGAAATTTCCAGATAGAGTGCCAACCTTAGAGTCCCAAGTTGAAAACTCATGTTTTTAGTGATTTTTGAGCTTAACTTTCAATTACAAAGTTGTAGAGCGTATGGAAAAACATAGTCTGGTAACAAAAAATTTTAGTCTTGGGTTAGGCCTAAGAAAATTTTTGTGAAATTTCTAAAATTTCCGGGACTCTAAGGGGGCCTAAGGCATTTTGTGTAATTTGATGGGATTTTGGGCTGATTTTTGGTACTCGGGGGTTTTCGAGGCTGCTGAACACGATGGTATTGTTGTTTCGGCATGGTGCTGCAGCTGAACTGCTCGAACTTGACGGGTCATCGACGGGTTGGTCATGTTGCACTGATTGGGCTGAAATTCGGTCCACGGGGGTTTTCGAGGGTGCTGAACACGATGATAACGTTGTTTGGGCATGGCGTTGCAGTTGCACTGCTCGAACTTGATGGAGTGGGCTGCTCTAGCAACCGAAGGTCTTTAAGCGCGAAGCGCTTTTCCAACCGAAGGCGCTGCTTTCCGCCCAAGAATAATACATAGAACAGAGTTCGGGTACCCACTACAATGTTTTGTGATTCTTTAGAATTGTGTATCTATATAGAGCAATGTTACCCGCGCGGTTTTCCCCTGCGTTGCAACTAGTTTTTAACTTAAAATAAAATTTTATTATATTTTAATTTTCAGAATATTCTCATTCTAATTTCCAGAATGATTAAATCTTTCTTGGAATTTGGTTGGAAGAGATGAATAAATTTATTGTTAATTATCTAATAATTGAAAAAAAAATACTTGGAAGGTAATCAGTAATGGCCTTTATAGTAAAATATTATTTTTGCCTTAATTGTGTTTATTTATAATTTGATAACTTTCCATCCGTTTAAGAGAGGATTAAAGTCAAATTACTGTATATGGATTATAAGGGTTTTTAATAATAGGTTTTTGGAAATATTATAAGGGTTAAAATTTTTTAATGTTTATTTTTTTCCTCTTACAATATCCTTTAAAGAAAAGCCAAATACTTAATTATTTTAATTTTAAGTTTAATAATTATTATGTTATAATTTATTTTTTTTATTTAATAAATATTAATCCTATTTCAAAAAAAATTATTAAAAAACATAAATGTTACTAATTTATTATTATTATTAAATAATCACAGTTTGACTTTACTTTATTTTTAAGCGTTCTAATATACTATCTAATATATAGTGTGCAATTAAAATTGTACAATCCATAACTGCAGTCTGATAGTTATTCATAGTTGCAATCCTGGCAAATTTCCTAAAAAAAAAAGATGAGGCGCTATTTAGATTCAATCTTGAAACTTCCTCATTCAGGTCAAATTTTTGAAGTTTCGATATTAATGTAATTTATTTGGTTTGAACTAATCAAAAGAAAAATTTAATCTTGCAGCAAAATATTTTAATTTATTGTTATTCTTATAATAAATATAAAATTGATCGTTGGGCCCTCAGTTCCGTAGAATCTATTGTCAATTATTTTTTAGGTAATTTATCTTATATTATATTTAGATAATAATTAGAATAGATAATTAATTTTTAAAATATATTATTGAATTAAATTAAAAATTATTGATTAAAAAGGCCAAATATTTGTAAAAAAAATTTATAAATAATTAATAATTTAATTAAATTTTTGACATATTGATTCCAAATGGTTTAAAATTATGTGCACTAATATAATTTCATGAATATACTTTTGCTATAACACCATCACATAATCTTATTCAATATAAAATGCAATTATCAATTATTAATTTTATATCGCATTGCATAAAATATTATTTTATTTTTATACCTTTTTAACAGATTTAAAATCTTATTTATTATTTTTAAACATCAATTATTAAATAAATTTTAATTGTACAATTCTACTCTCTTTTATTTTAAATTCCTTTATGTTCCAACTCCTTTATGTCAATGCCCAAATTTGCAAGTATGTTGGATAATATTAATTATCTATTCAATTCTTCGTTTTTTAATTATTTTTATAATTTATAAAATAATTTTTAATTCCCATGGGATAAATTATTGCGGTTGCACTCAGCTAGGTGACGGCTAAATGCCAGAATAAAACAGGGCAAAGAATATTGCATCTTTTTTATATTATATTTTATTTTCTCTATGTATCGATAAAAAATGTTTCCTTTTATTCACAATTTCGCATTAATATTGGTTTCATCTATGTAATCTCTATTTTAATTACTGATATCTTTCTGATCTGTGAGCAAAATTGATGAAAATTTTATTTAATATTCATTATAATTCATAATTTTAACTATTATAGAATGCAGCAAATTCTTCTTTTTAAATAATTGATATATTATAGCCTTGTAGTTGGGGCAAGGAAAGGCGTCTTCGTTGGCGCTCCGAATGTCCTCTTTGGCTATGCGCAATTGATATGCCAGGCAGTGTAGAGACGGTAGGAGGGGACGACGAGATTATTAGGGAAGGAAGTGCTTTTGCTGCTTTGACTGAGCAGATAAACTGAATAAATCGAACAAGCCGAACTCAAAAAAAACTCAAAAAAAAACTCAAAAAAACAATAGATGGTAAAATATAAACAAAGCGAGCAAACAATTGAGGAAAAAGAGAGACATAAAGAATTCTCATTCTTGGAGCCGCTTAAGAAGTGGCTAATCCCTGATCCCTGACCAAAGTTACCATAAATCTAATGGATCTTATAAAATAACAAAAGGAAGATTCTGGAATTTATCTGGAAGATCAATGATAATGAATTGAAGGTATATTCATGTCAAACAAACCTTCACTCATAGGAAGATAGAAATATACAGCCAGTAAAAGATGGAATTCAGATTTCCTGCACGATTTCATAATTTCAGATAATTCATATTAGGAATTTTTTGAAAATCTTTTTTGATCTGACTAACTCGAATTTGTGGTCCGTTTTAAAAGTATTAATGAATAAATTATGTTTCATAATAAAGTTCTTTTCCAAAATTTGTTTTAAGAAAATTATTTAATGATAATTTTATATAAATTATTTTTAAATTTTTAACTGGATTTAATTTAATTTGTTTAAAATAGTAATTTTACATTATAGAATATTGATAAATTACCTCTTTAGCATCATTTTAATTTTAATAATTAATAAGGGTCCATCGTGACCTATGTACTATACTAGTTACATCTTTATTTAATTTAACGTAATTTTATTTTTGAATTGGCACCCACTTTTTAAATAGAAACCAAAAATTATTTCCTTTAAATATCCTTTTACAAATATTTAAATAAAATTTTATGGATTAAAAAGTTATTTTTAAATCCCTTAAAACATCCGCCTGCATTACAACATGATATAGTGCCACAGCAACCTCTGGAGCATTGTAATCATCATTCAGCAGCAATATTATGGCCAATTGCCAAAAGTAACCAGCAAAGACACAGAGTTCATTTTTTCTATTTGAGATTTTCAAATTTTATTTAGACCCGAATATTTAAAATTTCAATCCTTATTCATGAAAATTTCTTTTATTTTTATCTCCGAAGATTAGTTTTCAATTAAAATTATGCTATAAAAAATATTTCAAAATTGTTCATGCTTCATCCGTAGCATTAAAAAGTTAAAATTAAATTGATATATGAATGAACAAATGTTCAAAAATCTTTGTTAATTTATTTTTTTATTCCGATGAAATTAAAAAATCAATTTTATCGTATATTTTCCCAATGATAAATATATTCCTCTATAGTATAAATATAAAAAAATTATGTCATTCCAGGGAAACCATTTTTATTTTGGCGGGTCCATATTATTTTTTCTAGGAAATTTAGTATTCATAGTATAGATATTTTAATTTCAATTTTACATAATGTTATTTACATTTTGCTTTAATATAAATGATTTAATAATTAGCAATTTCGAATTTAGAAGGAAAGAGATTATCTGCTTACTAAGAATTAGTCAAAATTATTTAAAAGAAAGGGGGATTTATAATTTATTAATAAGTAACCAATTAAATAAATCACAAGCAGTGTTGGAATTTTTTTGGAAATTGATAAGATAGAGGAAAATTTAAAAAACTTTTTGAAATAATAATTGATTAAAAGTTCAAAATTTTTTCCTTTTATAATTACAAACTTAATACTTCAATACTTCACATTTAGATGTCAAACTTTTTATTTCTTAATTTTGTTAAGGTAATGAATAATTGCCTTTTTTAGAAAAATAATTATTTTATGTAAATATAAAAATTAAATCTTTTTTGGATGTTAAACTTTGATTTTAGGTTTTTTTTAAAAAAAAATCTTGAGTCTTAGCAATTAAATGCGTTAAAAAAATTCTTTATGTCTCTCTTTTTCCTCAATTGTTTGCTCGCTTTGTTTATATTTTACCATCTATTGTTTTTTTGAGTTTTTTTTGATTAACAAATTTTTGAGTTTTTAACTCATTTCTTTAGAAAATTGGTCAATTTTTCCTGTTAATTTTCGATTTTTTCTTCCCTTTTCCTCCCCAATCCCCTATAAATTTTTTATTTTTTTTTTGGCCTGAGGTGAGGGTACGTACCCCCTCGTACTTCCCTCCTAGATCCGCCCCTGTGCCACTGTTGGGATCAACATCTTTTTCTTCAAAAAATTCTTTCAAAATTATTTTTTCTTCAAAAGATCAATTTTGATCAACTAAATCAACATTTGATCAACATACCCAATTATATAGTTCAAAAAAACAATATTCATATATGATTTTGAGGAAATGACTCATCAACAAAAGGGGCCTCTTAAATTAGAGGGGCCCCTTCAATTGGAGAGGCCCCTTCTATTTTTCAACCCCCTCCCAGGGGGCCCCTTCTATTAGAGTACCCTTCAATTAGAGAGGCCCTTCTATTAGAGACAATATGGTATATGTCTTATTTCATGTGATGATTTTTATTTTCTCCCTATAATACATTTTTTCATGTTAATTTTGGTTTTCTCTAGTAACGTTTATCTTATCTTTTTGATCCTTACTGAAGAATCAGACTGACATCACTTTTACAAATGTTAGTTTTCTGCCAATTTTATATTATAAATCAAATATTCTCATTATTAGAACAAATTTTCATTACACAGAAATAAATCTTCATAAATTATTTAAATAAAAAAATAAATCAAATCAAAAACTAATCAAATAAATAATTTTTATATTCATTATTTTTATCATTAAATTTGGCTATATGACATCACTTGCTTGCAGATGCATGGCCAATAGGACGCTCAATGATATTGGTAATGGTATTTTCTACTTCTAATTACTTTTTAATAATTATATTATAAAATATATAAATTAATATTTCAATTTTATATTAATTTAATATTTTCTTCTTTAATTATTAATAAATATTTTCTATGGGTTTTTGTATTTTATGATTTGTTATATTCTTCTACTATATTTTTTAAGTGTTCTTCAGCCCACATTTTCCAATATTTATCCAAAACATTATGATTTACCCATAATAATAAGTTAATTAATGAAGTTCAATTAGATAAAATTATTTTTTTCATTATTTAGCTGAATAAATGTTTTTTGCTATTTCTTTATATTCAAAAATTTATTTGATAATATTTTCAATTTAAACAATCCTCAATAATTAATTGTAAAAAGATAATATAATTTACAGTAGAAGAGCGTTTATACGTTTGCCTATCACTACCATATTATTTAATATTAAAAATATATTTATTTTATTAATATAAATTTTTTAATTAATAAATTATTTTCAATCTTGTAAATTTGCTTGAGTCATTGCCGTTTTTTCTGGGTGATAGTATTAATTTTAATTTTGTGGATATTTTATCGTATGCATATTTTATTGGTCATCGTTTTGTTAATTTTATCATCCTCTCATAATTAAATTTAAAAATATTAGAATTTTTCTTTTATCTTCATTCTCCCAAATTTTTGATTGACTAGGTCTGGGTCTTTGGAGGAATTTTATGCCAAAATATTATAATTACAATTTTTTCATATTTTACTAATACTTTTTTAAATATTTATAGATATTATTTTTTATGTATTTTTAATTAATGCATATTAGCAATGTTTATTATTCTTTTGTAAAAGAAAATTATTTCGCTATTTTATTTATTTTTAAATATATTTTTAAAAATTAGAAAAAATAAAAAGATATTTTTTATTGTATTGTTTAGATTTTAAATTATTTCTTCTTCAATATATTAATTTGATTAATAAATATTTCATAATATATAATTATTTAATCTAAAACTCAAAAACTCGTTTGACATTCTTTTTTATACTGTCATTTATTTTTTATTAATTATCGATCTATTCTGATATCCTGATTATAAATCGATAATTTGGCGTGAATTATATTTGATGAAATTTTTTATTACAAAAATTTTTTAGCAAATTCGTTTACTAATCTTATTTATATGCAATTTTTTCTTTTACACTAAGAATTAGGTTAGAAAATTAAAATTGTTTTATTTTATTTTATTGGATCTTAATATTTTATTATAAACAATTATATAATTTATATAACCAAAATAGTTATCGAATTGCGTTCCATACTGTATCGCAATCCGAAGATTAAGTAACTTTGTTCTCTTCCATTGAATGGGTCCTAGGATGCAAAGTAAGCCGAATATAACAATAATAGTACTATAGTTTATATTCTTATAAATATAGTTAGATAAATCTCTCTGTAAAAATGCAAATCATAATAAATTATTTTTGCCAATGAAATGGAATATATTTTCTATTATAATTAGTAATAATTCAAACAAGTACTCAATATACATTATATTGAAATCAAATAAATAAAATTAGCTTTTTTCAAATGTAAAATTTAATCATAATTTTTATTTATTTTTTAATATTAAGATATTTTTATAATATATACTTTTTGCAATTTGATAACAATTCGTTGAAAATTCTAAGAACGTCATAAATTAAATCTCAGCATCAATTAATTCAACAATGATTTTATTTTCAATTGAGAGCATCTCAATTATGTCCCATTTCCTTTTGCTATTTTGAATATAATTTTTTATTAAATTTATAAAATTTTAGATTCAAGCATTATTGATAAATACTTGATGTAAATATAATCATTAGATGATCTTATATGATCTTTATAAAATTATTTTCATGTTGAAGTTTAATAAATTTTATTTTTTAATTTAAATTCCGATCTTTAAATTATACATTCATTTCTCATATGACCTTTCCTTAAACAATTTAAGCAATTTTATTTCTAACATCTTATTGGATAAAACAATATTTTCGGCATTCGTTTCTATAACGATCATTTAATATCTTAATTTGTTCTTTTGTTTTTTATTATATTTATTCTTATATTTAGGATTTAGGGAAAAGTTTATACGTCTTTAGAAATAATTTCTCATAACTATCCAATTTATTTTATTTATAAGTAATTCAAAAAAGAAAGTGAGAACTTTTTTATAATTTACTTCTTTTTTCTTTATATGAAAAATATTAATAGACAGTTCATAGCGATTTTAAGACCGTACTGCTTGCTACCTCTTGAAACGAATTCTTTTATAAAATCTTATGGTCAAGTAGCAAGGTTATTATTATTATTATTATTATTTTAATTTGGTGATATTGTACATTGTTTATTAGAATTATTTTTATTTTTATAATATTAAAAATTAGTAAGTCAAAAAATTATGTTATGTTAATAATTTTACTTAATTTTTAAGTTTATAAATTTATGAACAAGTGGAATGATTAATTTAATCACAAACTATATTTCATAATTTAAATAAGTTTTTATTAATTTAGTTTAAATACTTAAATCTACAATTAAATTTTTGTTTATAGAATTTCTTTTTATTAAATAAATATAATTTAATTTTTTTATATATTTAATTTTCTTTTTATAATCATTCAGAATTCAATTTTAAATAAAAACTTTTACATAATTATTGAATTTTGTTTAAATGCATAAAATTCATCAATCCTTGTTCAATTAGAAAATTTTTTAATTACAATTTTAAAATTAATTCCTTTTTAGTTTACTGAGTATTTTTCTTTGTTTTATTATAATGCTCTGTTGTTTAATGCTCTTAATACAAATTTTATTTTTTAATGGATTAATTGTTTCCACATTGAATTAAAAAATGATTGTTAATAATTTTATTTATGCCCTGATATTTTATTTTAAATATCAATTGTGATTATTTATCACATTTTTCTTTTTATTGAAGTAAAATGCGCCGGTATAAGAAATATCACTCCTAAATTTATATGTAATTAAATGTTTATATTTTTACTTTTTTTATTTTATCAATTACTTTTTTGAGCTCTTCTCGGAATTCTTTCCAAATTTGTTCTTTCATCCAATGATTATAAATTTATTCTTTTTCTGATAAGTTTCTATTTTGGTTTTTTAATTTCTTAAAAATATTGAAAAAAATAATAAAAAACATATTGATTATTTAGTTCTTTATTAATGTTAAAAAAATAAAGACAGTTTTCTATTTACAAATTGAATATTTTTTGCCTTCAAGAACTGAAACGTTTATTATTTATTTTAGGTTAAAATATTTTTCTCGTTATTTAAAAATTATAAATAAATAGTATTTTAAAAGCGACATGAATTTTTTATCTTAATAATTAGTTGCTTTATCTGTGATAGTTTTTTATTATACATTATTTTTATTATTTATTAATATATTGTTTTGGAATACAATATTTTATTTGATCTGTATTTTTTATAATATATAAATTGTTTGTTATTATTGATTTTAATATAACTATTTTTAATCAAAGTTCGTTGCGTATTATAAATAATTTTTAAAGAGTTGAAAGTAGTAAAAAAAGTAGTTCAATTTTTTGCAAATATATTAATATTTAATAATTACTTTATCTATATCGATATAATTTATAAAGTAATTTTTTTAATTACCTATGAATGAATTTTTTAATTTAACTATTAATTATTCAAATACATAACACTTGAAATTAATTTAGTAATAAATATTCTCATAGAAAAAGAAAGTACAAAATTTTTCTTTTTAAAATACTATTTTTGGATATATCTTTTAATCATCCATTTATTATATTTTTAAAAGTTATTTCTCGGAGCGTTGAAAATTTCAGAATTTTTGAAAAAATAATAAAAAATTTAATATATTTAAATATTTGCACCCACTCCGCTGCTTTCTTAGCTTTCGTATAATAACATGTGACTTTATGGTTTTTATCGAATATTTATAGAATACGTTGGCATACTTATATCTGATCATTGCTTTTTAATTATTGACTTTTTGTTGATTTTATTAAAGCTTGCATCTGCAACTTTACAACAGCTGAATTGTACAGATATTCTAAATCAAAATCAATTAGGAATTTTTAATTAATTAATAATTCAGGTTTGAATTTTTTCAAATTTATTATGATAGTATTACAATTTTAATTACTTTTTTAATTTTATATGGTTAAATTTTATTGAAATGCATCTTTGGTATATTTGATAAAAATTTAATATATTGCATCTTTTATATTTTTTGAATGTCGTTGAATACGTTAAAATTAATATCTTTTATGAATAAAAACAAAATATTAATTCTTTTTATCTAGTATTTTATTTTATTTATATAATTGGATTGATAGATTAAAACATTAAATCCATTGCTATAAAAAGATTCAATGGTTTATTTTTTTGGCTCAATAAAAAAATTATTAATATAATTTTGAAGAATTTGGCTGAAGCATCGAAAACTGTTCCCAATTTATGGTATTTGATGCTTTTCACGAATTAGTATTATAGAAATATAATATTTGACATAGAATTATGAATATTATTCCAACCTTTATTAATTATCACATATTTCCTAGTTAAATTTCATTTAATAATTTTTTTCTTATGTATTAATCTTCCAATTATTTTAATTTTTTATCAACTAATCTCCGTTTTTAGAGTTTAATAACTGGATGGAATCATCTGCTTATATGCAAAAGGAAATAGTTTTCATGGATTATTTTTAAAATCTAAAATTTTTGAATTAATTTAAATTTTTGGTTATAATATTATAATTGTATATTTTAATTTTAAAAACAAATATGTTTAATAAAACATCATTATTTTTAACAATTAGTTACTTCAAAAAATACATTAAATTTTTTGAATTATTTTTTTGCAATAGACCTTTTTGAGGGTTTGTTTTTTTCAAAGTTTTTTTTTAATTTATCCTCGTCATGCAGAAGTTTTAACAATTGAATTAGAACATTTCCAGTTGATTTTATTATAATCATATCGCCTTACTCACATATTATATATTATATATTATATATTTTGTAATTATATTATTAATGCATTAGAGAACATTAAAAGAATTCATTACTTTTCACTTTTCAATATTCTTGTTTTTTATTGTTTATAAAATATATTCTTAACTCACACACGATAGAATAGTGCGAAAGCACTGAGTAAGGCATGGCTCGCTAATAATCATCATCAAAAATTTTATAAAAAAAATATTAAATTTTCATTTAACATTCTATTAGTTATGTATGTGATACATGATTCTGCTTGAATTTTCTTATAGTTTTTTAAATGATTTTTATGAAATATTTATTATCATCAGTATGTTAATCAAAAATATGAAAGAGCAGGTCGTTTTTGAATTATGGTTTTTTCTTTGGTTTTTATTGATGTGTCTTTTTTTATAATAACAATGAATATAAAAATTACTAGGGATAAGATTTGAATTTTATTAAATCTTTACTCTAAATTTTATTTATTATGTAATTCATTGCATAGAAATTACTGGTTTAAAATGGATATTTTATCAATCTCCACATACCTTTTTTATGTTTCAGAAAATTTTTTGCTATTTAAATAATTAAATAAAATTTAATAATTAAATTTATTTATTTCGACAATTTTTAATATTTTAATTAAATTATATTCATCTCAAAAATTCAAAAAGAATTAAATAGAATAAAAAATAATTTAATATATAATGTCTTACATTATTTAAGAGTTATCTTTATTAATTTAACATATTTTATTAAAAATTATTAATATATTTTTCAAATAAAAAGTAAAAATAAATAAATTTTTTAATATTGACTACAAGCATCACAGCCATTGAGGCAACTGCAAGTAGCACCAGCAGCCAGCTTCAACCCGTCGAAGAGATGAACGACGGCGGGTTGCTTGCTGATGCGGATGGGCTTCGAAGATGGCGACGAAGAGAGCAACAACAAATAATGTTGTGATGATGCAGACCAAATGCATGTCCATTCTTTGCACCATATATAGATTATTTAGAAAATAATATTATTGTTTTTCAACAATTTCTGATATATTACAATGTAAAGTTAAAATCTTTAAAACATTATTTGATTATTATAAGGTTAAAGCTTGCATTAATTGTTAAATAAATATTTTTTTAATATTATCAAAAAGATTATATTATGAGAATTATTTTTAAACATTTAATTTGTTTCTGTATTTATATTATTCAAATTTAATCTTTTAATTTTTTCTTTACTTTATTAAAAAATTGTGATTTTTTTAATTTTATTAAATGGCACCTTATAAATATTAAATTTTATTGTTAAATTTTATACAATATTTTTAAATGTTTGGTCTATTCATCTGTAGGTATTTATCTTTTTTCAAGATTTTATTTTCAGAAATTTATTAATTCAGAGTGTGGAAAAAGATTTCAAAATATACTAATCTTATTCCTTTTAAATAACTCATTATTAAGTCAATTGAGAAAATCAAACTATTCATCCACGGCTTTTTTATTCGACAACTAGTTATTTTCACATTAACTGTAGTCATTTATAATCACAATTTTTCATATCAAATATTTTGTAATTTATTTTTAAATATTTATTATTTTTAAATATTTTTAAATTTTTATTTTTAAATATTTATTAATTTTTTAATGAAATTTAATGAGGGATTTAAAAAATTTCTGTGTTGATTATAAAAAATATATATAAATAATATAAAACTTTTTTTAAATTTTTTTTAATGTTCAATTAAATTTGTCTAGATTAAATAAAACAATAAATAATGATCATTATTATAATCATTTAATATATTTTATATATAAAATATAAATAATTTTAAAATACATTGGCAATAATTTTCTTAAAAATCAGATTGTTTATTTATAATTTCTAATTACTTTAATATTCATTTCTTTTTCTTTAACATTATTTTGATTTATTTTTTCATTAATCTATTTTAATTCTTTAGAATTTTTGGTGTTCTCAGTCTGAGAATTAATTATATTGTTTTTCGTGTGCTCTTTCTTAGGAAATATATTACATAATTAAATTTTTTTAAAAATAATTCATAAAAATTTTATTTTAAATTAATGATTTTTTGCTTTAATAATTACTCGCGTTCCACTGTTATTCACGATGTGTGCTGGACAACCTATGCCAATCAATTTCTAAAATGAAAAGTTATATTTCCCAATTTCTCCTCTAACACTTTCCTTTTTTAAATATTTTATTAAAATTGATTTAAATAAAAAATTTATTATAGTTTTTACTTTATTTTAAATAAATTGTTATCGTTATTTTCTTGGTACGTACTTGTTACTATTTTTAATAAATATTTTATTAAATGTGTTTTTATGACGGATTATAAAATTCGTTAATAATTATATTTTAAATACATAAAAATATTTTTTTAATTTCTCTTTATTGATATAGATTTTTTGTTTAATCTTTCATTTAATTTTTATTTTTGTAAAATTTTAATACTGTCGCGATAGTTTCCGCAACAAAATAGAATAATAACAAAAAGTTTATTTGCCGAAGGGAGGGGACAATAATATAGGAGCGCCAAAATGTGATGAAGATCATAATGAAGGATCAATGAAGCGATCAATCAAAACCAAAAGCGGCCTAGTGCGACAACGGGCGTAGATGGAAATGCGCGGAGAGGGAGGGTAGGGAAGATGGGATTCGGACTGTGTCGAATTGAACTGTTTAAGCGAATGTGAAATATGCCTGCCTTTGATAGGGCTTAAATAGCGATGGTTCTTTAGGTCTCTGATCAAAATATCCACCCAAAATGTCTGGTCATAGGAAAAAAATTATTTTTCACTCATTTTTTTGAATTTTACAATATCCCAATAATGTAAAAGTCTAAGCATTTAAAATTTTACATATATCTTGAATATATAATGTGAGCATATATGCATCCTGAATTACTAATAATATATTAAATGATATATAAATAATAATCATTTATAATTTTTAAAGAAATTGCATTCTTTAATTATAATAAATCATTTTTAATGATTTAATATTATGTAAATCTTTAAAAATTGTTAAAGCCAACTGACAGATCACCAATATTACTTGCTTCGCATCATTTCAGAGTGTTAGAATTTTTGGGTTATTTTAATAATTAATGACTATTTGTATTGTCACATTGGTAAACATTAAAAAATCGGTAGTTCTAGTTATTATTTCATGTTTCTCTTTTATTATTTTTTAATTATAAAATTTCTATATAGGTTATTTTATTTTGTTAATTTAAAAAGCAATTTCTATTCCTAACATAATAAATGATATCTTTTATTTTGCATTAATATCTAAGATACTATTTTGTTAGTTTTATGGATTTTTTATTTTATATCATTTTATTTTGAAATTTAAAATTATTAATTTTTGTTTAGTCATATAGCTCAATTGTGGCAGATATCCCAAAAGAAATTGTAGATATCGACCACATTATTTTATATTTACCTTTTAAAAAATTAAATTTATTTATAAAACTTTTATTTCACATTAAATAGGTAAATTAAATTTTAAATTACTTTTTATGCTTTAGATAAAGAATATGTTATGATTATCTATATTTAAAACTGTAAATGTATTTTTAGATAAAATCGCAATCGGTGAATATTTTCCCCTCCTTCTCTTAAAAGAAATTTTTATTTTTAATTCTTCTAAATAATTATTTTTTTATAAAAATATTTATTTTATATATCTTTTTAATTAATAATGGGCATTTTTCCATCCAAAAATGATATTAATATAAAGTGGTCCTTAAAATATATTTTATTTTTTAACGATATTATAAAATGGCTCTTAAATATAATGAGGAAGTATTAATAACTGCATTTAAATTTTTAGATAAATATGTTATGTTTTATATTTGAGCATTTTTTAATATTTTATTTGGCAGATAAATTATTTTTATTTTTATTCCTACGAGGCCCCTATTCAGACCGAAATCAAGAAAAATCGAACCCAGGGTTCGAAGAAAATCAATGAAATTTTATTATTTCTTCTTAAAATTTCTAATATTTATTTTTTAATTCAAAATTAATAATAAATTTTCATATTTCCATTTAGTCAATTTGTTTAAAAATTATATTTCCATTTTTAAAAATTAATCACTTCATTTTTGATATAATAATTAAATAAAATTTATTATTTCCAGTACTTTTATTATATAAAGTGCCACAATAAGTTTCTATATTCCCATTTAGTCAATTGAGGGTTTTAAATAAGCTATTGAAATTTATTTTTAATTTTTTAATTTAAGGATGATATTAGATGATTTGTTGTGTTAAAATATAATTTTTAACTTGATTCTTGATATATTAACTATTTTAAATAAAAAAATTTCTTATTGGATGTTGTTGTTAATTTATTAATTTTTAAATTGATTTAATAAAACAGTGTAATTAATTCTTTATTAATAATTAATTAATTTTTAAAATGTTTGATTTCATTTGCATTTTTAATCTTTAAAAACCATGAAGCATTTTTATTATATTGTATTATTTGTGAATTTAAAATTTATTTATATTTTTTTAAAAAGAATTTAAAATGAAACCTCTCGGACTTTTTAATATAATCGTTTATTTAAAAAAATTGTTTATTATTTGTGTTGCTATTAGGGTTCTTCAAAATAAAAGTTTAATTTAATTAAATAAAAAGTAATAACTTTAATATTTTGAATTAATTTATCATTCTTGAGTTTTTCTTGTGTTCTTTATCCATGATTTTGACCCATGGATATAAACTCATCTATCGACCCATGGATATAAACTCGTCTAGTAGATATTTATTTAAATAGATATTATCCATCTTTTATTTAAAAAAAAATTATTTTATAAATAATAATTTTTATAAATGCATTTAGTATTAAATTTATAATTATTAATTATTTTAAAAGGATGATTCAAAGAATAGGTTGGTTATGGAAATAAATAATATTTAATGTTTAAATTTATAATTCTATTTTTAAAATTAAATTACAAATCTCAAGATCTTTGGATTTATTCAGTTGAAAATTATTAATTTAAACTATTTTTAACTAAAATATTTGAGTTTTGATTTATTCAGATGATTATTTATTTTCGACAGCATTATTGGTCAAGAATTTTTAAACATATAATTAATTTTACTTATAATAGCAATTTTTAGCTATAATTTTTATCAATCGCCCATCGGGCTCATTGAAAATTTGTTGAAATTAATTTAGCACAGCTGAACTGAGCAGGATCTCATTTAAATTGACTTTCAGCTTAACCCTTTAATAAAAAAATTAATTCTGATCTTAAATTATCATTTATCGAATCATTTTTAAATAGAAACTCTCAGAATTCATTTTTATATTTAAGCTTTTATATATATTTTGTACATAATAGAAATTATTCATATAGCAAAAATTTAGTTCATGGATAATATTGTTTAAATGAATAAAAAAACAAATTATTTTCTTTTAAAAAAATATTTAATAAGCGTCCATTTTGACATATTTATTTTCAATTTATAATTCCAATTTAATTTTTTTTTATTTTATCAAGCTATAATTAATCATTTATTAATTTTATTCTTGGTATAAATATTTTTTTCTTTAATGTAAAATTGTTTGCTTATTATTTTTATGAATAATTATTATTTAGATAATTTTTTATTAACAATATTCTTCTTAGTCGATTTTAATTTTTAAAAATATATTTAAAAAAATAAGAACAAATATTTTTAAATAGTGTTTAATTGTCTCAATGTTGAAGGAATCATTTTTGCACCGTATTATTATATTATAATTTTTTATTTATTATTTATTATTAACTCGGTTCAAATGGGAGCTAGGAAAAATGTGTTTGGTGTCAAAAAATAGAGCAAAAAATTAGCTACAAAATGAACCAAAATCCGCCCAAATTGGTCCATTGCGAAAAAAGTTATGGCCAAAATACCTTGGATTTGGCCAAAATCGTTATTTTGGCCATAACTTTTTTCACAGTCGTCCAATTCGAGCGGGCTTAGGACCATTTTTTAGCTAATTTTTTGCTCTATTTTTTGACACCAAAACAATTTCTCTATGCTTGGTTCTAACTGAGATAGAGCGATAGCCGCAAATGTCGGGGCCGCAAATGTCGTACAACCCATTAATCTATTAATATCAACAATCTTTCCTTATGTTCATAAGCACATTTTAAATTAACTATTTAATTACTTTTAGGCGATATGTTTACTTTTTTAGATTTTATGAGTGCCTGATGTTTTAGTACTATTTTTTTATAATTTATTGGAAATGTATTCCTCAAACATATATTTTTTAATTTTTAATTAATTAGATTTTTGGTGCATAGAAACCAATTAATTCATTGCTGCAAGAATCAATACATTGTGATTGAAAAGGTTAAAAATGATAATTTTATTTTAGGTATTCAACTTCTTAAACCTTTCCAATTTTGAAATTCCACAAAAATTTCAATTACTTTTTAAATTTATTATTTAAATAATTAATAGTGTTACTAAATAATTCACTAATCTACTAAACTTATTAAGTGAAATGGATTCTGTTTTTCTGATATTAATATTTTAAATATCAGATGTTTATTATATTAATATTAAAAATATTTATAGAATTTCATCATTAAAATTTTCCTTATTTTTTTGATATTGGGTTTCGCAATATCAATTAACTTCCTCTCTTTCTTTAACCATTCAAAGGACTAAATTCTGAACTATTATGGAATTTATAATCGGATTCATATGTAAATTGTTTATTATATATATTTATAAAGTACAATTTAAAACATACCATTTATATATTTATTGAAATATTCTAATAATTAAGAGGATTCGTTATTTTTATTTTTCATTTAAAGTCCCTTTATTTTTCGAATTTTTTAATATTAGTTTATTATCTTTAATACATTTTAAATTCTTTTTTATTGCTTTTCTTTATTTATATAACTTAATTTCACAATTTATTAATTTTCTAAAAATTATGAATTTTGTTAATGCCTTTATCTGATGTGTGTATTACTTTACTTTAATAATGACTAATGGAAGTGGTACGTTTTAAGTTAATATTCATATAATTTATATTTTATATTTATTATTTATAAAATTAGCTCATTAGGAAACGTTAGAAGAATTATTTTCTCAATTTTGTTTTTTTACCTGTTATAAAAAAATTTAAAAATTTCTATTCTTATTACATTTATTTTATAAATTCCATTAAATTCAGTTTTTACATGCCATGCAGCATTGATTTACATCACAACAAGTTGCTGAACCGCACCTACAGAAATTAAATATAATGATTAATTAAAGTTGCCAACAACTTTAGTCAACAATTTCAATTCGTCGTGTTGTGAATTTTAGCAAGACAAACGAAAACTGTGAGAAACGATTAATTTTTTATTTTAATTATCTCTAATTGTCTTTTTTATATTCTAGAAAATAAATTTTGATTTTATTTTTTAATTTTCATTTAATTTCATCCAATTTTATTTTAAATATTTTCTTATCAGTTGATAAAATGCAATCTATTTTTAATTTATTAATCTCAATTTTAAATGATTGTCATATTTATTGTTATTTTCAAGCTAATAAGCGATTTTGAGCCCTTGAATGATAGGATCTTTGATACGGATTTATATGCAATATTCAATTTTAAGGAGATTTATTGGATGTATTTTTTAATTGTCACTTAAAATAAATTGTAAAAAAATCTAACCAGTTGTTCTTTTCGCGTAACAGTAAAAATATAAATATATTTATATATTTAATTTTTATTTATAATTCCATTATTAATTGTTTAAATATAATTATTTAAGTTTTAATTATTTTTATTTTATTCTGCAAGTTTTCATTATAAATTATATAAATTATACTAAGTTTTTTTCAAAAGTCATGCTGCGTAAATTTTTACCATACGATCAAACATCAACAGAAAAAATAAATCATTTATTTTTCTTAAAATAAATTTAAATTTGTTTATAAAATTAATTATTTTCAAATTAAATCTTCAGTTAGCTTTTTATAATTATTTTTTATTACATACTTTTCGATGCCGTGCTTATGGAAATAATGTTCGATTATTATAGGCTAATTTTTGATTATTTAGTTTATTTTAAATATTATTATGACATGATTTTATAATAAAAACATTTATAAAAAATTATTTATTTAATTCAATTTTGTTCTATAAAAATTATTTAAAAAATATTGGATATATGCTTTTTCCTTTATTATAAATTTTTTATATTTTATTTAACTTATATTGATTTTTTTAAAAAAGATTTCTTTTCATTTTTTCTAATTTAACAATATTTAATGGATCTTTATATATTTTATTCCTTCCGATATAATTTATTTTTATGATTAATTTGTTATTAAAAAGATTCTTAATTATGTTCTAAATTATTTTCATAATCCGAATTATATTAAAATCTTTTATAATCAAATAATAGTAATGATTAAATAATTAAGTTCATTTTTTCTTGAATTTATCTTCAAGAATTTTTTCTATAAATCTATTTTGTATAGAATTTTTATAATTATATTTTAATAGTTTTTTTAAAACGATTCATATCCTTAAATTCAATTATTAGTTGATAATTAAACGATTATTATTTTTGGTTATTTTGCGGATTAGGCGTTCAAAAGTTTATTTTGCTTTGATTATCAAATTTTAAAACTGCATATCCCATGCATTGGCTTAGTTGTAATATTTTATTAATTTTTTAATTTAGTATTTATTGATTACTAAATTATTACTAAATAAACATATTGCTTCTTCATTTTTCTTTTATTATTCGATAAACAAATACATATGTTTATAATTTTTGGTGTAAGTAATACGATTAAATGTCAGAACAAAGAAATTTTATGCCGATCAAAAAATGTGCAGAAAATAAATGAATAAATGCGGTGGTATTGTATCGGGACCAGAATGGGATCGGCGATCGGTAGCCTTGTAGCTGGAGCAAGAAATGGCGGCTTCGTTGACTTTGGTGTGCAATCCGAATGTGGTTTTATATACCACATTTTTATATTTATATACCCGGCGGTATAGAGACGGCATAAGAGGGTGAAGGGAGGGAGGCAGGGTTTTTTTACTGGGTTTTTGAGTTAGGTTGCGGTTTACGAGTTACGGATTTTTGCGAAAATTCCGTAAAAATCCGTAATATTAAGCACCCCTAAGATTTGAGAAATTTTGAAAAATTTTTATTTATTTTTCATATTTCTCTGAACATTTTCATAATAGTCTCCTTGCTGATTTTGTCTAATTTTCAAAAATTTTCTCAAAAGGCCTCTCTCGGAGTCCTAAAAGTCTATCATGATTACTATAGATCAATTTCTTAATCATAGAATAAAAATTCCAATTTTTTAAATCGAAAGTTATAGGATTTTATCTAGTTTGTATTTTTGAATTAATAATATGTATTAAGTGTAATTAATGAATGATTTAAACTTTATATTTAATAACATAGAAAATAATAATTTTATATGTCGGAAGGATTTAATTAATTAATATTTAATTTTCAGTTATAAAGATTTTTTAAATATTTTTTGACATTAAAATTCCAATTTTTTAAATCGAACGTTAAACGATCGTAGGAAATTTTTTAAATTTTACTAAACAAATAGGAGTATAATTTTTTTTTATAATATCTTTTTATTTAATTTCTCTTCTTACTTACTGTTAACTTAATTGTCCAAAACTCCAAGCAGTCGGTTTTGTTCCTCTAGTGACATGTTTCGTGAGTTATATTTAATTTAAAAATATTTGTTTATTTGATTTTTTTGTAGATTCAAAATAGAATTCACGAATAACTTGAATCGTTTATTTTAGTGATAAACCCTATAATTTCTTTCATTTGTTTAAAAATATTTTTATGTTATGTTATTAAAGTTTATTTATTTTTTCGTAACAATTTAATCAATAAATTATATTTATTTATGAGTTCATAATCATAAATTGAATTATAATATTAATTTATATCGTTAATCAATTAATGATTCCAGGATTCTTTTTTAGTTTTTATATAAATAGTATTAATTATCATTCTAATCAGTAATTTCTCAGATCGAATTATTTTCATTGACATTTATTTAGCTGATTTCATTAATAAAATTTATGGGAAATTATTAATAATCAAATCTTTCTGTTCATGATTTTAAAATCTTTCTGTTCATTTGCAAATCTTTCTGTTCATTTGTTCATGTTTTACCAGCTCAATTATTACTTAGGTTGGAAACTAAGTTTTGAGGGTCTTCAAATTGGATATTTCAAAAAATCATATCTCCACAATTTCGCTACCAATCCTCTTGCTCTTTTTTTTAATTATAGGCAAAAATGTCCCCTTTCATTTTAGCTAAATAATTTAGCTTTATTCCACTATTTAAAAAAGTTATGATTTTTTGTTTAAATACACCCAAAATTCGCATCCGACCATATTTTTCTATGATCTCTAGCTGAAGTATCCCGCCAAGTTGGCAACCTAAAATTTGCACTAAACAATAACCCAAAGGACCCAATTTTACGGCACAATGAAAGAAAAATTTTGAAAAGTGCAATAAGGGTAATATGATATCACCAAAAACCCTCAAAATTTAGGCCATTTTCAGGGGTCAAAATGAGAATCTCGACTTTGAGACTTTTTCAAATGAATTAACCATTATAATTTAATACTATGGTGCATTATTAAGTAGAATGCTTCAAAAATTCAATACTCTTAACTTGTTTTGGTCATTTTTACTAAGGAATACTTTTTTGGAGGGTTGGCTCAAAACCAACGTTTCAAAAAGGTCCACCAGAAAAATTTGAATAGATTAATTTGGAAGCTTATTTTTACTCAAATTATTACTTAGGGTGTAACATAAGTTTTGAGCCCTCTTCATTTAAGGCATTTTAAAAATTCATAACTATGCTATTTTTCAACCGATTCTTTTACTCTCTTTTTTATATAGTAAGCCAATATGTCCTCTTTCATTTTTATAAGAAAAATTAATTATAATTTCTTTTTAAAATTTATTATGATTTTTACGCAAAACCCCTAAAACTGACATTTGAGCGCAATTATTCTATGACTTCTAGATGGATCATTCCACCAAGATTGGAAAAAGAAAACTATAGCAAAAGATAGTCCAAAGCACCTTTGTTATGACGCTTAAAAGAATTTTTTAAAAATTCATGAATTGAGTAAATAGGAGGTCTCCAAAACCCCCTAAAATTAGGGTATTTTTTGGCAACAAAATGGGAATCTCAGCTATGAGCTTTTTTCAAATAAATAAATCATTCGCATTTAATTGTATTGTGCCAAATTAGGTAAAATACATGGAAAATTCAATTCTATTTGCTCCATCTTTACATTTTTCAAAGGGATTAGATTTTTGATAGGTTTGCTGAAAAGCGACGTTTAGAAAAGATCGCCGAGAAAAAAACTGAACAGCTAAGTTAGGAAGTTCATTTTGGGCAAAAATATTCCTCAGATTATGCCTCATCTTATTACATTTCGATTCATTTCTTTAGCCGTTTCAATTGTGAAGAAAAATCTAGTCCAATTTGACCATCTCAGAAATGACCTTAATTTGTAATTTGCTTCTAAATGCTCTAAAGTTTGCGCCCAGGTCAATTATTTTTTGTCCAATAAATAACATATTATTGGTCATAATGGTGGATTGTTCAAAGATTAGTTAGGTTAAAATGATTTTTTTAAAAATATTTTTCTCAAAACTTATGTTACACCCTAAGTAATAATGTTACACTCTATTAGATTGCCACTTGAATTGGTCCTTTAGCCCATTTAATAGTCGAGAAAAACTTACTCCATTTTGACTATGTAAAAAATGACCTCAGGATTCATTTTGCTTATAAATCCCCCGAAATTTATACACCCGATATTGATCTTTTGCCCAAAAAGTGGCAATATATACTCGATAATAATGGTGCATATATCAAGGTTTGATTGGGCTATATTTGATTTTTAAAAAATATTTTTCTTCGGAAAATTAAAGACCCTCAAAACTGTTTCCACCCTAATTATATGTTATTAGATTTTATAATTCTTTTAAAATTAAAAATATGAAGTTTTTAAAGCTTAAAGAGTCAAAAATTTATTATTTAAAAAAAAAATTTTTTTTTTGATTAATTTGTTGAAAATTGTTTATTTTTGAATTAATGTTTAAATTTTTCATTCGCTCTTTCTTTTTACTTTGATTATACCATTTTTATATAATGCAATTTGGAAAAAAAGAAAATTTGATTTTTCGGTAATATTTGAATTTTGATAAATTATACCATGATCAATAATCCTAATAATTTTTTTGAGTTCTTTCAATAAAATATTTTAAATTCATGAAGAAGTTTTTATTTATTTTGAATTTTTCTTCAACATTTGTTATATGTAAAAAAAATGTTTTTAGTAGTGGAGCCACGTTGATTTTATCCAATTTTTCGTGTAGACAATTATTTACTTCTATTTTTTCGATTCATATATTATTTTTTTAAATAGTTTTTTACATTGACTTTTTAAATTATTCTGTTAATTGCCTTAGAATAATAGAAATCTTTTTAAAAATGCATTTTAATTTTATTAAATTAACATTTTTAAGAATTTCTTAATTTCCAAGCTGATTTAATTTAATTTATCATATTCGTTTTTGGACCCAATGTAACTTTTTTAATCATTAATTTATTTTTAAAAATTTAACTTTTTTTTCTTTTTAATTTTTATATTTGATATTTTATGTTGTTATTGTTAGCTTTTTATTTCGCAAGAATTATGGAAAGGTTTTCCCCCACATTCTCCCTTATGAACTAGATTAAAGTTTTATTTTGAACAATAATTTTTGTGTTTAACTTTTGATTGTACGAATAACTTAACAAAACTGTAAATTTTTGTTTAATTATTTAGTTTTTTTATTAATAAATTGATGGTTCGCATGTGAACAAGCCTCAGTATTTGCGTAATTTATATGAATAGAAATCGTATTATCATTTATTTCAGAATAATTACTAATAAATAAAATTATATTTTTTTATTAAAAATGGATTTAAATTAAGATTAAAGTTTTCACTAAAATTTATTTTTATTTTGCTTTTGATTTATTCTGGTTAAATCGAATAGGGCATTTTTAGTTGTTTTTTATAATTTCGAATTTAATAATTTTTATTGTTTTTTTTTCACTCATTAAATAATGAGGTTTAAATTTTCTTCCGACGAGAATTTTATTGTATCATCAGTAGGCTCAATAATGGTAATTAAATTGATTTTTTTGTTTTAAATTCTTTATCAATAGAGAAATTATTTTTTAATTTGATAGACAATTTAATAATTTATTTTAATTTTTATATTTGTTATAGGAATATTTCCATTGTTATATATTTTAGGTCTAGGTGGGCAGAAATAATGAATGGATGAATGGTGATGTTGACTTCTCCTCTTCCCAATAAAATCAATATTGATTTGTTCGGGGGGACACCTTTTTGTGTACAAAGAATTTGAAATCGAATAAAGAAAAATTTGTAAATTCTGGGCTTCTTTTATTGGGCTTTAATTTCGGAGCAAAGGTTGAGAATTATTTGTGTCGAAAAAGAACAGAGAAAGTTGCAAAAAGAGTTGATACTAATAAAATGAATTTCTAAATTCCAATTGCTGTCATTTTACCGTAAAAAGGATTTTTTACCCTGCAGTGGGAAATATAAAAACCCTATGAAACGAAATCGAATTACAAAAAACGCAGATAACGAAACATCTAAAAGTGCGGAATTCGGTCTTTTGTAAGCCGCTGTTATATGTAATTAGCGCGACCGCGAGCATACATATACCTTTTTCCTTCTGCTATTTGTTTTTTCTCACGCTCTTTCTCTACCCTATGTTCTTTCTCATTTTTTGCTTTCTTTTCGCAATTAGAACTGAGAAGGATTCTCTTTTATTTTTAAAGGTGTTTGCTAGTGCATTCCCTCGGCCAACTGCAGGGTAAAAAAATCATTTTCACTGAATAGATTCTTATGTATGGTTTTGATAGAGGTTGAATTCGACAGAAAAAAAGCAAAATTCTCATATATTTTGAAGGTTTTCGAAAAAATCCAACGCGCTTCAAGAATTTTGAAAAATTCAAGATTTTCATTGATCCGGATATTTTCAAAGCACAAGGTTTTTCAACAGTATCCATTGTAATAACGGGCATTGATATGTGATTCAAATATATTGTTCACTCGTATTTGTTTGGCATTGTGTTCCCTTTTGCATTTGTCTATCACCATTGTATTGTTTTATCACTTTCTCTCTTTCTTTCCTTTCCTTCACGCCTGCATGTATATAAGCTAGTGATTTTCCCTCATTCTTTGCAGTTGGTTATCTCCCCAGCTCGTCATTGTCTATTGTCTCTTGTATTCAATAAACACTCTTCTCGGGTTCGGACTTCATTTTGGGGTTGTCCTTACTCTTAAACTATCTTTTTTCATTGGGCAGTGGCTGTCCCATATTTTCTCAATTATTACTTGGTAGCACCGGATGGTTGTAAGCTATACAGGCTGCAACCGATCCACCCTCAACAACAACATGCTTATTCGAAGTAAAGCTCCGAATAAAGTTCACCAGCGATGTTTCTTCAAATTATCACTTCAACTGCGTCGAATTCTCTACCGTCGCTACATGAATTCCAAAGATCAAGGGCAAAGGGCGAAAAGCAAGCAGCAAAAAGGCACCAGTGACAGATGGTACGTAGAGCGTACATCTGATCAAAGAAAGCTGGATAGCAGTAAAGCTGTTGCGAAAGGATCCACAGCCAATAACAGAGTATCAGAAAGCTGGATGGAGGAATTTGCGCAGGAGATGCGAACGATGATGAAGCAGCAGTTAAAATGTTGGAAGAATGTATTAGCAAATCTCGACAACGAAATATGACGCAACGGAAACACGAAGACAAAATGGAAGAAGGAAGACGCGAGTGTCCGCAAATACAAAACACCGTCACCGAATCTATCTCCACAGATATGTTGTTGGAAACAGCAATAAATTCGGTAGAGCCGTTTTCAATTGCGACAGACTTAACACATTCGGTTGAGCCGATACAAACGTCTGGCCCTTATCCTTGTATCAGATCGGAGAAATGCCACCTTCCACCAGGGGGAGGGAACGGCATACACTTTCTGAGTTATTCGATGAACCATTCCATCAAATTTGTTGGAAGAGTTTCGGAAAATGCGAAATTGTAAGGACTTTTGAATATCCGTGTGTCAAGAAGTTTCCTAGAACAAAGAAGTCCGCCAGGTTCAAGAAATCTTGGCCGCATGAATCCAATTCAAGTAAAAATCGGATGCAATTTGCTCGATCGACTGTTCGGCTTTCGCGAGCATCGCTTCATCCTAGATGCTCTTCTTTGAAAGAGACTAGCCATCGGAAAACTCGTTGGGTTGAGCCCAATCACCAATTTCACACTACCAATCAAGGACCAGATGTTCAGATGTGCTTCGCTGCGGCTGACGATCTGGGTGTGCCGATGCTCTGGTCGTGCCACAATCTAGAAGTCAATGATATCGGCGCGTGGAAGCGCCTTGAACAAAGAGGGGGAATGTAATAACGGGCATTGATATGTGATTCAAATATATTGTTCACTCGTATTTGTTTGGCATTGTGTTCCCTTTTGCATTTGTCTATCACAGGGCTTCCAGGTCTTGGGTGACTGAAAAAAGGACACCGAGCTTAAAATTAAAGATTTTGAGGTCAAAAAAAAGGACGCTTTTAAAAAACTTATTTTTTTCCAAAATACTTATCCATCCTTAAGTAGAAATATTAACAGATTTTTATCAATAATTTGATGTTTAAATCTTATATTTTCCATTGGCAACAATTTGTTCTAATAATTTTCGATCATTGGAAATGTTATTATTAGAGTTAGACATTTTGAAAAATCACGTACAAGTGCCACGTACCAGTAGTCAGGGGGTACACGTGTAACGTACTCACGTGCCAAAAACAAATGCAAAGACTGGTCCGTGTTTGAAACGTGTTCGCCTTTTACACGCGCTATGCGGCATTTTACACGTTACCAGTGCTAATACAGATTAAGAAAAAATTTGAACAGATAATTGTGAAAAAATGAAAAATACATTTAAAAAATGAGTTTTTCAATTTAAATTTTCGATAAAGTAATGAAAAAATCGAAATTATCGAAAAATAATGGCTTGCATACAAAAGGTCCCCTCTGTGAGTGACTGCTACAAAATATCCCCAACTAGAAAAACAGCTACAATCGCTCATGACAAAACATCTCCATATGTAAAAAAACTCGAAAATTCAAAAAATCCTAGGCATATGAAATTTTCCTAGGCTATTATTTTTTTGGAAATCCGATTCTGTGAATAGAAAAAATATTGTGCAAAAAATTGCTGAAAACCATTTGAATTTTTGTAACGTGAATTGGAAACCCAAGGTTTATAAATTTTTTTTTAATTTCAAAATATCGGGTACTTCCTTGGACTACAATATTGATTTTTAGTGAAAAATTTCACCATTCTGGTTCATTTTCCTAAAAATTTTCCCATATTTGGGTGAAAAAAGTTAGTACGTGAAAACCGTGCAAAAAGAGCACGTACAAGTGCCAAGCCCAATAAACAGAGGGTACACGTGTAACGTACTCACGTGCCAAAAACAAGTGCAAAGACTGGTACGTAAATCAGGGTTGCGATCTGTCCTTATTTATAAGGATTGTCCTTATTTTGAGGGGTCCCAATCTTATAAAAATAAAATGTCCTTATTTGTAAGATTTGTCCTTATTTTAGACCCGTCCTTATTTTATCCCTTATTTTGTCCTTATTTTTGGGATTTTGGAAATTTTTATTTAAAAAGTGACCAAATTTCAAGAGAAAACCAGGTCTAAATTTTCGAAATTTTCTCCGGCGGCCCCTATCGGGACCGCCGGCTGCCTACACAATGAATGTTCTCCAAAATAATGTCCTAAAAAGTGACCAATTTTCAAGAGAAAACCAGGTCTAAATTTTCAAAATTTTCTCCAGCGGCCCCTATCGGGACCGCCGACTCCCTACACTATGAAATTTTTCAAAAAAATGCAAGTGTGGAAAGAGTTGCATTTGTTCGGCCCACTGGACAGGCACCCGAAATTCCTTCATTTATGATCTCGATTTGTTCCCAGTTTTATGAATTGCTTAGTTCAACCCCCAAATTGCTCAAATTGATTATGAGTGGCGAAAAATACGATTTTTTGGTTCATTATTTTGAATTTCAAGTGGTATAAAAACATTTTTTGAAGCGTCCTTATTTTTGTTTATTTTAGTAATGAAAATCCTTATTTTTTGATCTTGACGTCCTTATTTTGAAAATTTTTCGATCGAAACCCTGACGTAAATTAACACGTTTCGTTAAAAACCAGTTTAACGTGTAACGTACTTCATGAAGGTCGTGAACGTGCAACGGTACGTGGTCTAACTCTAGTTATTATACACTTTCTTGCATATGAATTTTTTTTTAAAAACTGGAGTGCCGGCGGTCCCGATAGGGGCCGCTGGTGAAATTTTTAAAAATTTAGTCTTTTTTCTTTAAAAGAAATTGATCATTTTTTAGGAAGAAAATACACTGTATGGAGTGCCGGCGGTCCCGA
Organism: Rotylenchulus reniformis; assembly: GCA_001026735.1. Classification (NCBI taxonomy): domain Eukaryota; kingdom Metazoa; phylum Nematoda; class Chromadorea; order Rhabditida; family Hoplolaimidae; genus Rotylenchulus; species Rotylenchulus reniformis. The sequence goes on from LDKF01000893.1 coordinate 39,776, forward strand.
TAGGGGCCGCCGGAGAAAATTTTGAAAATTTAATCTTTTTTCCTTAAGAAAATTGGTCATTTTTATGGCATTTATTGAAGAAAATCCATTGTGTGGGGTGCCGGCGGTCCCGATAGGGGCCGCCGGAGAAAATTTTGAAAATTCAGTCCCTTTTTCTTAAGAAAATTAGTCATTTTTTGAATAATATTTTCGAAAATCTCAAAAATAAAAGACAAAAAAGGACAGTTGGTCCAAAAAAGGACAAATCTTTAAAAAAAGGACATTTAAATTTTCAAAGATCGGGACCCCTCAAAAAAAGGACAAATCTTTAAAAAAAAGGACATCTGGAAGCCCTGGTCTATCACCATTGTATTGTTTTCTCACTTTCTCTCTTTCTTTCCTTTCCTTCACGCCTGCATGTATATAAGCTAGTGATTTTCCCTCATTCTTTGCAGTTGGTTATCTCCCCAGCTCGTCATTGTCTATTGTCTCTTGTATTCAATAAACACTCTTCTCGGGTTCGGACTTCACTTTGGGGTTGTCCTTACTCTTAAACTATCTTTTTTCATTGGGCAGTGGCTGTCCCATATTTTCTCAATTATTACTCCATAATTGACTTTTAATTTGCCTATTTTTGCTCTTTTCGTGCCTACTTGCCTATTTTGCCATTTTTACAAGCCTGACAACTATCTTTTCCCTAATAATGAATGGATAAAGAATGGATTATGACTAAGATTTTTTAGCCCTAAATTCATTTGAAAAATTCAATATGAAAATAAACAAAAACGAAAATCAAATTACAAATTCCACCAACGAAACACCGGCGGAAAGTGCGAAATTCGACCTTCGTGAATACGCTATTCTGCAGTAACACGCCATAAGCGCAAGCTGTGTTCTCTCGCACCTTTTTTTCTCCACATTGGAAGTTGGTTAAGGATAAATATGCAAAAAAATCGTTTTTCGCCGCCAAGATGAAAAAACCCCGGAACAAAAAATGGGTTTTTGGCGATCGGATTTTCCGCTTTTATACTGCAATTTTGATGATATTTATCAGATATTAAAATTTAACCTTATTTCAATGATCAATTTTCTATCTATAGTAGCGTTTTATATTCTTTAACACAGCGGCCCGGCTGTCAACCGGACAATTTGTACAATTCAAAAAACATAACGCCAAAATTAAAAAAATGGAATACAGATTTGCTTTGTTTATTCGCAACATTTGCAATTTTTTCTGGATAGAGCTTACATAATATCCGCCGTTACTTATCTGCAATATTGCCAAAACAATAATACTATAATTTAGCTAACAAATTTTTTCTTCATGTATTGGTTATTTCCTATTTTTGTTCCATTCTTTTTATTCCCAATAATAGTACCCATAAATAAATCGATGTTTTTAGCTATTCATTTCCACTCCACTTTTTGGTTTTATAATTAGAATTATAGAAAAATGTCTAACCTTTAATGTAAAAAGGCATTTTAGCGATTGTAATTGTTTTTAAGGAAGTTGGAGTGGGAAATACATTGAATTTTAGCTTAAATTTTCTAAGACTTTTCCACTTTCGGTCTGAAAATGTTCATAAGTTGTAAAAACTGAATGTGCCATCGTGTTTAGCATATTCAAAAACCCCCGAGGGAAGCGCGGAATCTAAAAAATCGAAGAATTAAACGGAAAATTTTTCGTATCTTTGGTAATCTTATTTTTTGATCAAAAAAGACATTTTCCGCCAATGGGATCCGAACCCGGTCCTTTCTCGCTAGAGGAAGTACGTCATTAACCAGTAAGCTAAGACTGCGATAAATGAAAGGAGTTGACAGATGCAAGGGAAATGGGCCGCTGTGTTTAAATTTTAATTCTTATTGGGTGTGGAAAAAAATTTAATTTAAAAATCGATAAAAAAATTTGTNCTTTCGGTCTGAAAATGTTCATAAGTTGTAAAAACTGAATGTGCCATCGTGTTTAGCATATTCAAAAACCCCCGAGGGAAGCGCGGAATCTAAAAAATCGAAGAATTAAACGGAAAATTTTTCGTATCTTTGGTAATCTTATTTTTTGATCAAAAAAGACATTTTCCGCCAATGGGATCCGAACCCGGTCCTTTCTCGCTAGAGGAAGTACGTCATTAACCAGTAAGCTAAGACTGCGATAAATGAAAGGAGTTGACAGATGCAAGGGAAATGGGCCGCTGTGTTTAAATTTTAATTCTTATTGGGTGTGGAAAAAAATTTAATTTAAAAATCGATAAAAAAATTTGTATGAAAAAGATTTTTAATTATTTTCAAATAGGATTTTAACAATACATACAAGCCCACCATAGCCCATTTTTTAATCTATATATCCATGCTTATAATTTTGAAATTTTATTAATAGTACTTAAGAAAATATAGATTTGTTACAAAAAATGGTTTTTAGCAAATAAAATTTTAATTAAAATAAAATGAAAGGCCAAATTGAATAGAATCGGTCAAATAAAACAAAATAAGTTTCTTGCAAAAATAAAATGCAGAAAATTGCAATTCGAGGCTAAGGGCTAGGCTAAATAATGTGTAAATGGGCAAAAACATAAAATCTAATTGGGGAAAAATTGGAATTTTTGGGTGATAAATGAAAAAGGTCAAAGGTACCCGGATCATCAATGTGCTTTGTTCTTGTCTTCCATATTGGCAGTGAAACAAATGTGGGAGAAGAGCGAGTTGAGCATCTTCAAAAAAGTATAAATTAAAAAAAAATGTTTAAAATAAAAATATGGCCCACCGATGCCACAAAACAGTGCACATAGCTGGTGGCATAGGCTCCGGCCCCGTAGAACTGGATCATCGCCGGCGAAACGCGACGCTTCACACGGCTGCGCAGAGAAATGCTCGGATCGACCACCTTAATATTTCCAAAATTTTGTATGAAAAATTATAGATAAATCGGTAAATCAATGAAATTTTTTTAAAAATTTTTCGCAATTAAAATTTGAAAGAAGTGACTTTTGAGTTTTTTTAATTTTTGCTTATGTTAGATCTACTAGTATAATCGTAGTTTTAAAAATGAGCAGATTGAATTAATTAATTAATTTAAAAAAGGTATTTTATGTCTGCATTTTGAACTCTGAATGAATTAAACAAAGGGTTAATAAGATTTAATTTTAAAAATTTTCTAAGGCCTATTTTTGGATTGATTGCTTATATTTTGGAAAATATAATTTTTTTAATTACTTAAAACTCAAAACAAAGATTAAAAACTCACAAAGTCGTACATCAGACGAATCCACGAGGAGTGTATCTCCAAGTTATTGTAAAATTCAGGGGCAATTTTTGAGATCTGAAATTTGGTGTTTTAACCAAAGGAAAATTGAGCAAAAAATGACCTTTGGCAAATGTCGACCTGCCACATAGGGAAAATCGTGATGCTCCACGTGATAACTTCAAAAAAAAATTAAGAAAAATTTAAAAAATAATCATAACGTTTAAAAATGATATCATGATGAAATTTTTTTAGTTTCTATTCATTTTTTAAATTAATTTTAAAATGTTAATTAATCTCCATCAGAAATTATTCACTTCATGTATTATTGTTGCATTTAATTTAATATTTTTAAAATAAAATTATACAATAAGATTTATATTTTTCGAATTTTTATTTTTTACTCACCCAACATTAAAGGTGACCAAGTTGATCAGGCCGTAGTAGCTGTAGGTCTCTTGGCCCGGCTTGAACACATAATGGTCACTGATGAAGTGGGCGGCCAATGGGTGGATGCCTACAGTAATATTAAAAATAGTGAAAATTTATAAAAAAAATATATTTTTTAAATTTATTGAAATAAAAATTAATTTTTTATAAGAAACATTTTTTATTTCAATTATTATCTAAGGGCGCTGCCAGAAAAAATTTCCTGGGAAGCTGAACTTTGCGGATGAACAAAAAAATGTCGCGAAGAAAATTTTACAATCTTAGATGTTATGTTAGACCCCTAAGAATTGCGTAAATAATGTTCAGATTTAAGAGATGCTCGCGGAGAAAAATTTGAAAATTTTAGCCTTTTCCTCCTTAAGAAAATTGGTCAATTTTTGTGCATTTTTTCTCAAAAAGTCTTATTTTTACCTTTTTTTCTTTCGAGGGGATTTTGGGGGCTGACTAAGGGAGGTTTCATGGTTCAGGGGGGCTTATTAGACCGGTCACCCCTCCCCCC
>LDKF01000894.1:24871-39742 GCA_001026735.1 Rotylenchulus reniformis
CAGGAGAACACTGGCTTGGAGATAGGACGACGACGACGAAAGAAGACCAAAATTGGAGACCAAAAAGACTTAAAGGATCGGTTGTGTTTCGTCCAAAATCCGAAAGTTTATATTATATCGAATTTTCCGGCATTCGGGGAAGGGAGGGGGGGGGGAGGATGATGCTCACTCACCAACCGCCGACGGGTTTTAAGAGGTTTTTAAAAAAAGGCGGTCATGAAATATTTATTTTTAAAGCAGAATCGAGGATTAATTGCATATGCAAACTCTTATTTCGATTTGATTTCATGGCAAAAGAAGGATTTGTAGGGCCCTTTTAGTCCCCAATTTTTTCAGTGGAATCACAATCAAATGAGCAGCTCGGAGGGGCCATGTCGACGACGTTGCCAACATCATTGGGAAAGGCCGGAAGGACATTGTTGAAGGGAGAAGAGGATGAAGAACAACAACATGAAGAGGACGGAGGTGAGCTAGGGAGGAGAGGATATTATGGGTTAAATGTTGAACTCAGAAATCCAAAAAATTTGTTTACAACAGATCACATTTTCTGCATATTTTGCTTTGAAGTTTTGGCCCAGAAAGATTTTAAAAAGTTAGATTTTAGTTAAGAGGAATTTTTTTCAAACCCTAGAACCTGTCTTAAAGTAAAAACAAAACCGAAGCTCTTGTAAAATGCGGAAAAGACTGACCGGAATCAAGAATTTGAAATCGGATCCAGAAACGAAAATTCCATTTTAGTGAAGGGGACCATTTTTGGTCCCAATCCGATTAGTAAAAATTGAACCGGAAATTTCTGCCTAGTTGAAATCCATGACCGGATGGCCGGAAATTCCAGATCGGATCCGCTTCATCCTAGCTTAATAGGATCTGGCAGGAATTGAGCATTTTGATATCAAAATTCAGATTGGCCAGCGAAGGAGGACAACAGTTACGCAGAGGAGGATGAGGAGCACGAAATTGAGGAGAAGGCGAAGGTGGATGAGCGGAAGGAGAAGCGGGAGGGGCACAAACAGCACCGGATGATGACCATGACAGAAGAGACGGAAGAGGAGGAGGAGGAAGCGGAAGAGGAGAAGGAGGCGGAAGAGATGAGCAGAAAGGAGCCGGAAGCGGAAGAAATAGGCAGGAAATTGGCGGAAACAGACGCGGCGATCACAACAACGGAATCCACCACCGCCTTGCAGAAGGGTGGTTCTTCCGCGCCCAACAGACCATACGCGGAAACCAACACAATGGCCTTTGAGGAAGTCGGTGAGTGATTAGCAGAAACAGATGAGTAGTATTATCCAGTAACGCTGCTGGGCCCTTGCCAAGAGATCGTTCGCTTTGCACTCTAGAGGGCGTGCCGACGTTTGCAGACCCGACATTTGCAGATAATTCGTCATTTGCCGTTCATAACTCGGTTCAAACGAAACCTACAGAAATGAGTTTGGTGTCAAAAAAATAGAGCAAACAATTGGCTACAAAATGAACCTAAGCTCATTCGAATTGGTCCAATATGTAAAAAGTTATGGCCCAAATACTATGAATTTGGCCAAAAAAATTATTTTGGCCATAACTTTTTTCAAAAAGGATGAATTTGAATGGGCATAGGCTCATTTTTTAGCTAATTTTTTACTCTATTTTTTGGTATCTAAGAAACTTTCTCTAGGTTTCGTTTAAACCAGGTTATAATGCGATCTGCAAATGTCGGGTCTGCAAAAGTCACACCACGCTCTAGAGACACCTTTTTCCAGAGAAAAAAGACAAGAAGCGGCCGGGGGACGATCCCAGCGTCTTCCGATTAGATCACGGCTGCTCTACCAACTGAGCTACGCCCGCCTCTAGAGAGCTCAGATAATAGATCTCTTTTTGCTTCATCCATAAGGGGAATGCTCCTCCCTTACGATCCGGAGATGTTGTATAGGTAGAGTAACATCCCCGACATTTTGACCGATTCCCACCACCTTCACTCGTGAGGATTCACGGGGACTACAAGAATTCCCTAATCCGTGGATCACGACCGCTTCATCCCCGGTAATCCCCGTTCCCGACCTCTCAAATCCCCCTGGTGCGCGGATGATTATAGAGAGAGGGAGGACAGATAAGAGAATCATTAGAGAGAATCTTTGCCAAAATTTACATTTTGGCACTGTATGAAGAAAATACTTTGCACATTAAAAACTATTTTTATTTTATCCATCCCAGTCGAATCTCGCGCCCGCCGTCCTCCGCCGATGCCAACAACACGAGCGGAGGAGGTGTACGAGGAGGAGTCGATGCGGAAGAGTAGCGGTGGGGGAAAGATGAAGAAGCGGAAGAGGCCGAAGGTCAGGGTTGAAAATTTGTGGTTTGAAGTCGAATACGGAAGATTTGTCCCCATAGATGGACGCGGAAGGCGGGAGCGGAAGTTGGATGTTGGCCAAACGCGGCGAGCGGCGATGGCGATCCGCGTCAACATCGGTGACGAGCAACGCTTGGCTACTGATCGGGGTCACTCTGATCACTACTATGATGGCACTCCGATCACTTCGGATGCAAATGGAACATCCTATAATCTGATCTATGATTTCTGATCGGAGTTTTCGAATCGGTTGAGAGTGAGTTTTTTGAAGTGAGATTGTGAGAGCAGAATTGAAGCTCCATCGAGAGTTGGATCCGTGAACGTTGATATGGGGCCTCGATGTGAATTGTGTGCCAATGTGGGCAAGGATCAATTAGGCCTTGGGTTCTGGTTGGGCTCCAGTGCCTATATAAATCGGTGGTTCAAAATGCTATCAAAAAATTGGGGTAAAAATGGCCTATGAAATGAGCCTCTGTCTGTTTGGATTGGTCCATTGTGAACAAAATTATGGCCAAATTTTTGTGTTGGAACTTGATCATGGCTTCTGTGCCCAACTCATGAAAGGGAGCCCAATCGGCCCATCCTTGCCATTGCTCCGGTGCGATACATATTTATCCTTCCCTCTTCTCTGAACCATTTTTGATCGTTTTTTTTATTGTTTTCAATCTCTTTTTTTCACCATCTTACATACCTAGTTTCTATGTTATTCTATCTAGTAGATTTTAAGGCATTACAGATTTTTGACCCTTCCACCTTGGTACTTACATTGTATGTAGTTTACTTGTCAAATTTTTGTCCAAAAAATTTCTAAAAAAAATGAGGTCCTAAATCGCCTAAATCGTAAAAGCATCTAAAAACAACTTACCCGACCGGGATAATTTTTGATGCTGATTCCGATTCAGACGTCCATTTTGGCACTACTTGGAATCTTGAAAATCCAAATCTTGAAAATCCAAAGGGCTATCTTGAAAATCCAAAATTCAACAGGGGGGGACCCTTTTCATTTGAAAACAAAAAAAAGTTTTTTTTTCATTTTTTTCACTTTTTAGCTACTTTGAATAAAAAAGTTGCAAAAAACCAAAAAAAAATTTTCAATTTTTTCCTAAAAGGGTCCCCCCTTTTAGGGAAAAATTGAAAAATTTTTTTTGGTTTTTTGCAACTTTTTTATTCAAAAAGTAGCTAAAATACAGCGTCAAAAAGTGACTCAGATGACGCAGTATGTCAAAATGGACGTCAAAATCGGATTCAGCGTCAAAAATTACCTTAGAGGAGTTGAATTAATTGTAAAAGAGTTTTTTGAAATATTTTTGGGAAAAATTTGACACGTAAACTACATACATAAGTACCTTCCCCTTTTGTTGTTCAAATTTGGCCCATTTTTCTTTGGTCTTTCCGCCCTCTTATCTACTATGTTCATCCTCTTCATTGTGAGTGAATAAATCTTTTACAATTTGTCCAAAAACAAGAAACACAACACATACTTGGAAAAACTGAATGAAAGATGAAAGACGAAAAACAGGTCCGTCCTCCTCCTCCGCCGCCAATCTCGCGGTGGGTGCCGCGCCGCTAATTGCCCACTTTGGTCCCATCAATCCATCATCCATCCATCCGCTCCAATCCCCCCCCCCCCCCCCCGCCTCACTTTTTGTGAAGGACCTCTTCAATTGGGGGCCTTGGGGGGTGCCGTCAGATTCCTTCCGCCCCATCGCCCTCCCCATTCTCGCCTCCTCTTCCCTCTCCACTTTTCTCATTTGTGCCGTTGGAGTTTCCACGGGAACCGCCGAACCCACGCGGCACGGCACACTTGGGGACCCCCTCGGGGGACTCTCTCCGCTCTCGACGGCCCACGTCCATCCATTTCTCACCCCGTTCCCGTGGCACCCAAATCCAAATCTCACATCCCTAATTTGAGCCTATCGGCATGAAAAGTTGGCCGACTGCATAATCGACGCCAAATTTTTTGAAAGTCGACGAGTCAAACAGTGAAAAAACGGGGCCAAAAATGCAAGACCGAACTTTTATGAAGTCCCTAATTTCCAAACCGACTTTATAAGAGTACCCAAAAATTCAGGGCATTAAAACCGATTTTTTTGTCATTTTTTCAAGTTGGTTGTGCACCAAAAATCAAAGTCCAAAATCGAGCTTAAGTTTAAAAAACGCATCTCTCTCGATTTGCAATGATTGATTTCCCTTTTCCGGCCAAATGCGTGCCTTGCCCTCATTTTTAATTATTTTAAATTTTGTAGTAAAAAATCCAATAAAAGGGCCAAATCATCAGATCAATAGACCCTCAAAGTTAAAATACCTAAATTTCACCATGTAAATAATACAAGTAAATAACAGTTTCATCATAGACCGGATTTTTTTTATAAGTTTTAAAATTTCTAAAAGCTTTTGTTCTGGGGTTTTCGTCACAAAAATGAGAACATGTCTCGGTCAGAAAATATTTACTTTGAAGACTATTGAACATTTTTTGAGCTTAGTGAACATCCAGAAGCCTAAGCGCGGCTCAAATTACTCCTTCCCATATTGCGCCCTCCGTTAAAGTTTGGGCCCCTTCACAGACAGGAACCTACAATTAGAATATGCCGACCGTAGCCAGCGGTCACGGACTTGATCATCCGTTCCATCTGTTGCGACGCGGATCCACATTCCTCCGCCGCCGGCCATCCGCTTGTCCTTCCGGCAGCATATTCCACCATTCCGCCATTTCCGGCACTTTTACTCTGGCGACTTTGTTGGCACTTTCGGTGCTGTTGACCAGCTTCGCAATGGCTCAAGGGGCGGATGTGAAGGAGGAGCTGCAGAAGGCCAGCGACAAGGTCGGCGACGCGGTCAACGAGCTGACGGAGGTGAAGGTGAGTGGTAGGAACAGAGAGGAGAGATATAGTAAAGGTAGAAGAAAAGTGAAATAGGGAGTATGCAGAGTATGGGTAGAGTAGCGAAGGGATCGCGGACGATCGGTAGAAGGAAGAACTAGGTATGTACTAATTAGAATATATGTATGGCAAGGCTTAATACAGGGTGCGGAGAAAGTTCTTGAACTTTTTAAAGGCAAATTTTTTGCAAAAATATATTTCGACAAATGATTTTTTCGCCAAAATATAATCTATAGAATGTAGACTAACTAAAAATCACAATTTGAGAGGAAATATAAACCAGCGCATTAACGCATAGGCTGAGAACAACAATCATACCCTTTGAAAATATTGTTTCCGAGTTTCTGAAGCACATGTATATGGCCCCGAAACTCTTAAAATCTAAATCCAATAAATTAATCTGCCTAATTATTATCGTAGCAGAGACTCTTGCGCACAAAATTGACTATAATAGATTCATTGACATTGCTTTATAAAATGCGACCAAGCATTTCATGGGCCAAAACCACTTGGGATTTTTTCGTACTTTTTTTCATAATACGAGGGATTCAGAGAGTTAAGTACAGTATGGATAGTACAAAGTACGAGGTGGATCAAAAGGCGTGTGGCATGCGAGGTACAAGTGCAAAACACAGGCAAAATGCGAAGTACGAGATGTAAAGCAGTGGTAAGAATGAAGGTACAGATCGAGGAATTTTTATCGGTGTCTACTGTCTACATATAGGAACCTTTTCTGACCAAAATTTACCGGTAGGGGACGTTTCAGTGTGGCCGTTTCCGTGTGGAGACTATAAAATTGCTTATAACTCATCAGCTTAAACGCAACCTAGAAAAACAAGTTTGGTGTCAAAAGATAGGCCTAAATGTCTGCTATAAAAATGCAAAAGAGACCACCCGGATTGGCCAAGCACAAAAAAAGTTATGGCCAGATCTTTGGCCAAAATCACGATTGCGCGTCTTAACTTGGCCATAACTTTTTTTTGTGCTTGGCCAATCCGGGTGGTCTCTTTTGCATTTTTATAGCAGACATTTAGGCCTATCTTTTGACTCCAAATTCGTTTTTATAGGTTGCGTTTAAGCTGAGTTATAAGCAATTTTATAGTCTCCACACGGAAACGGCCACACTGAAACGGCCTGTTTCGAAAATTTACAGTGTCTGTCAATGTTATCTCTCACTTTTCCTTTTTCTTCTCACAACGAAAAGATAATATAAGATAGAAGAGAAAATCATTCGGTTCATATCTTTTTCCTTTGGATTTATGGATACTCGTTGAAAAACCTTGTGCTATATATGTAGATGTAAAGAGTATTTGGTGACGAAAATGGCCATTTTTGCCATCCGAATTTTAATACTCTCCATTGAGAGTGAAAAATTTCTTCATTTTTTTGAACATTTCAGGGTGGCCAACTGTGGTGTCCCGCGGTGCCCGGGGTCGGTACCAAATGTCCATCCTCATCGCCCTTTCATTATTATCGATGTTGTGGCCAACTTAACAACGGTAAAGTGGGATCCATTCTTGATAGCATTCATCTTCTTTGAAAATTTTGGGACGTCTCCAGAATTTCCTGGATTTTGGGACCTTTCAATAGTTTCTTGGAAATTTAAGGACTTTTGCTAGTTTTCTTAACATTTTTGGATTTTTCCAAAATTTTCTGATCATTTTGTGACAATTCCATATTTTCCGGCGATTTAGGGACATTTCATAGATTCACTGACATTTAAATACATCAACAAAAGTTTTCTGGAAATTTTGTTACATCTACAAAGTTTTCTGTGGACATTTTGCTACATCTCTGGACATTTTGGGGCATTTCCAGCTTTCTGGCCATTTTAGGACATTTTTATAGTTTCCTGGTCATCATTCACATCTCCATACAAAGTTTTCTGTGGACATTTTGCTACATCTCTGGACATTTTGGGGCATTTCCAGCTTTCTGGCCATTTTAGGACATTTTTATAGTTTCCTGGTCATCATTCACATCTCCATAGTTTTCTGAACATTTTGGACCATCTCCCAAAGTTTTCAGCTCATTTTCGGACATTTGCATAGTTTCTGATCATTTGGTGACATCCATGGTTTTTTGGTTTTCTGATTTTTATTAATCACTTTGGAACATTTCCATAGTTTCCTGATCACTTTGAAACACATCCAGAATTTCTGTTCATTTCTTGACATCTCCAAAGTTTCTTGGACAATTTGGGGCATTTCTACATCAAACAATCCTTTTGCAGAATGTTGTTTGCGACTGCAAACCTGGTCCTTCATTCTGCTGGTCGGAATCGGAGTTGTGGTTGCCGCCATCGTGTTGGTCTCAATTCTGCGCTGTGTATTTTGCCGACGGAATTGAACAAATTTTGATCATTGATCACTGATCACCACTGATCCGATCTTGAAAGCCATTTGCTTACCTGTATATCCCACTTCTCTGCTGTCATTCCACATCTATCCTCTTCTATATCCGGTGATTTTTTCTTTCTTTTTATATAATTTTATGCATTTATTGTTTCTTCACCGATGACAAAAAAAAATAAATTCACAAAATGAGCAATTTTTAGGTTTAAAAGGAGGTGCTAGGACATTTTACGAAAAGTGCCAATAAATTTATGATTGCATTTTTATTTGGTAAAAATGGCAATCGACCTTTCGGTTCCAAAAGAGATCGAAAATCAAAAATGTTTGCAAATTCGATTTCTTTTTGATTTCTACCGGATAAAGCTCCCATGCTTCCCTGGGATTCAACAATCGCCCGCTTCGGGGCGTGGGCATAGGCCGGGCCCGATTTTTGTAAATGTATTTTATTTATTTACACCCTACCATGATCAATTTGTCACCAGGCCGGGCAGGGCCTGTATTTTTAAGGCCCGTTCCCACCCCTACCGATCTCCAGAAACCGAGATAAAAGTTTCTTGTTAAGAATTTCTAAAATTTTATTCTTTCGGATTTAATTAGTCTATGGTGACGCCCTTATTGACATTTTTTTCCTTTTTGCATGGCGCTCTTTTATTGGGCATTTTTCGCAAAATGAGGACACCGGTCAAGGTATATGGCCATAAACAAAGTTCAAAAAGCAAAATTTTGCGGAGTTCAAAAAATTGTTTTTTGAGGAGAAACCACCTTTATCAATACCTCCTCCCTCCCAAAAGATTGATCTGTGACCATCAACTCCTCCTCAGATCACCCTTCAGAATTCGCTTAAAGGCCCTTTTGAATTGTTGGTTGGCCATGGCATAGCACAGTGGGTTGATCGGAGAGTTCATGTAGCACAGATAATAGCTGTAAAAGCGAGGCAAAAAGCAAAAAATGAATTTAGACATCTTCTAAATGGTCTTCTTAGACCTCTTATCCATAAGAACATTCGAAATGTGTCTACCTTCCTACCAATCCCTAGCCACTAGCATGGATAAATACCGTACTCTCTTGCTGGTATTCACAATGCTAAGGATTAAAATACCGCGTTTTGGGATCAACCGTCAAAAATGCCGCTAAAAACACGCCACCTAGGAATGAGGGACACTGGCTCCAAAATTCAATACCCTTGCTCTGTACCGGTTCTTTAGGGTCCAAGGAGTCTTGCCAATTCACTTTATCCGGGGTCTTTCACAATTCAATGGGGAACATTCTCGGGAGGAATAGATGTGTTGGTTCCCTCTCATTCTGGGGCTTGGACTGACAAGACTGAACAACTAGGATCTCAGGAGCTCTTTTATTGAGCTCCTTTCGCCATCCTACGGGCCAGACCCATTAATCACATCCTCGATCATCATTTTCCGATCACACGTTAGGTACACAACCCCAAATTTACGATTATGAGTAAATGAGTACAATAAAATTTTCCAATAAACTTTCAAAAATATCGCCTATCTGTCTACTGCTTATCGCTAAATACTGTGTTTTGCCCTCTTCTGCATACCATATTTTACCATACTGCGTTTTGATTGCTACCGCCTTCCGCAATTTTAAAATAAATTTTCACTATCCTTGAATCCCTGCTACCTAGAGATTTTCCCGGTTTCAACTTTTGGAAACTTGCCTGATGGTGTAAAGGGCCTGGAAGCCGGGCGAGCTGGAGCACCGTTCGCAGAAGCCGTAGACGGTGGCCAACACGTAGAAGGGGGTCCAGAACAGGGTGAAGGTGCCCAGGATGACGGTGATGGTGCGCAGCGCTTTGCGGGCCCGGTTCTCGGACCGAGTCTGTGAACTCTGCTGAAATCCAAGGTGGATTAGCACCGTTGCGCGGTTGCACCACACCCCATCGTGATCGGAATTGTTTAACCTTTATTTCGCCTAAAAAAATTTCGCCTACACGTCTAGAAAACTAACTTCTAGGCGCAAAAATAGATAACCAAATAATGTTAGGTAGACCCCCCAAGTTCCAAAACTTACTTAGTTCAAGGCGCCGAAGTCTAGAAGTTGGTTTTCTAAACGTGTAGGCGAAATTTTTGTAGGCGAAATAAAGCATCCTTCTCGAAATTTGAGGTCATCTTCATCTCACATTTTTACTCGGTATATGTAGTGCTACTGACCCGCTTCCTATTATCCTGTTTATTTTTTTTGGCAGATCCGGAGAATTTGAATAATTTGGTGAACGCCTCCCTCGAAACGCGCACCCCACATCAATTTAGAGTAAGAGAAAATCCGAATTAGTGACCAGCTCTTTCTCGCTTCATTCATTCATCAATGAGCCTAAAGGATGGAATAGCCTTGGTCATCCAACTTAAAATGAAATAAAAATTTCGGAATAAGCTTGATCGAATCGAAAAAACTAACCTCGTAAATGAAAAAGATTTGCAGAATTACATAGTAGCTACATTTTTGCACGTTTGAATCAAATGACATAGTCCTATGGTAAAAGAGAAATGTCCTTATTAGGGTTCTGATCGGGATTCTAAATAAATCTCGAATCCAGATAATTCTGAAAATATAGTAATCATAGGTCCTGTTCTAAATAAATTTCGTGTTTCTTGGGAATATTCCGTGTATCCCCCATGATATCCTGGTATCCCTGGCATACCGGTATCCCCTGGTAAGGATATACCAAGACTCCCAGCTGGATCAGTTTGAAATACTAAATGTCTCCCTGGGATTTATCCTGGGCGAAACAGGACGTTTGAGCGCGGCCGGTTGAGCGCCAGAGCTAAAAAAATCATTATAACTCATCAGCTCAATCAAAATCTGGAGAAACGAATTAGGTGTCATTAGATAGAGCTAAAGGTTGGCTATAAATTTGCTAAAATGAGTTTTTGTATTGGCCAAGTAAAAAAAAAGTTATGGCCGAATTAAAGCACCAAATCGTGATTTGGGCCAAAGATTCGGCCATAACTTTTTTCTCACTTGGCCAATACAGATGATTCTTTTTACAAATTTATAGAAGACATTTAGACCTATATCTATTGACACGAAACTCATTTCTTCATATTTCGTTTGAGCTGAGTTATGATGATTTTTCTAGCTCTGGCGCTCAACCGGCCGCGCTCAAACGTCCCCTGCCGATCCTGGGATGGGATCGCTCTTGGGAATCCTAGTTCCGTAATCTCCGATAAATGTTCTCCGGGATAGCCACTTCCCAATCCCTCTGGTAACAAGACCTCCTTCACCTTGGACATTTTGCGCTGGTGCTGCGTCACCATGCTCCGGGTGCTCTTCCGTCTCCGTCGGCCCCTCCTCCGTATCGTCAACTGTTCCCAGCGGCCTACCGCGCCCAGCCACCTTCGGACTCCGGCGAGCCCTTCCGCGCCTCCTCCTCCGCCGGCAAGCGTTGCGGTGTCTTCACGGACAACGCTCCGCTCCACCAACACATCCATGCGGACAGTGGCTGCGGTGGCGGAATGGTGCCTATAGTAGTGATTAGTAGGGTTCGGACTTTTAGGGAAAAAGCCCAAGCCAAAATAGGGACCTATTAGGGAGCAAAAAAAGGCCAAAATAGGGAGAAAATAGGAAGAAAAAGTAATTATACAAAAATATGTCTCAGAGCGAGAGGACTGAGTCCTTTCTC
Organism: Rotylenchulus reniformis; assembly: GCA_001026735.1. NCBI lineage: Eukaryota > Metazoa > Nematoda > Chromadorea > Rhabditida > Hoplolaimidae > Rotylenchulus > Rotylenchulus reniformis. The sequence continues at coordinate 36,068 of LDKF01000894.1, forward strand.
TCTGGTCCCAATCCTTAGCATCCGTTGCGCAGTGGTTGGCGTGCCGTTGAGGCCCATTCCCAGGGGTCGACTTCACCAACTCTCCCAATGTGTTCGGGCGAGCAGTATCCATAGGAAGGGAAAGCACGCATCCTGACCAGGGACTAGACCTGCACTCCCTTGCGTAGTGGCCGGTCTTCCTGCAGAAGAAGCATTTCCCAGACTTGCGTCCGGTCTTTGCATTCTCGCTCCCGAAGTCCTGCTTGAACTTCACGGGAGGGACCACCCCCTGGTCCTCTCTCGGAGGACTGGGGTCCATGGTGGACGCTAGTCCTGACTTTTCACCTCCGGAGTACTGCTTGAACTCCTTGGGAGGGACCATCTCTTCGTCCTTGGATCCATTGTGACCTTTGTCACCGATGGGGTCCATAGTGGACTCTCGTCCGGTCTTGGCATTAAGCCCGAAGGGGTTTACTTTGTAGTTTTCCGGCCTGAGGCCAACTAGGCGATGAGTTTCGGGGTTCATCTCCCCACTCCTGGCCCCTTGCTGGGTCCCAGTCCGCTGCATCTCCTCTCGAGCAGAGCCTGTCCCCGACAAGCTGGGTTCGGACCTTCCGGGACTGAGTCCCATTCGGTTGGTTTTATCTTTGTAGCTCTCTGGCCTGAGGCCAACTTGGGTGAGCGGGCGACGCAGGTCCCTCGGACCTCTGCCCTTCTCCTCCGCTCCTCCACCCTTTAAGTCTTCTGGCCTGAGGCCAACTTGGNTCAAGGCCTACAAGGGCCAGCCCATTTTCCACGCTCCGCTCCGCACAGGCCCTCGGCCTTACCGGAGCGGCAGCGGGACCAGCCATGGTCTGGCCTCCGTTGCTCCCATCGGCGCCGCGGTTGTTGATCCCTTGCATGATGAAGTTGAAGTCGCCTGTTTGCTCGCTGGAAGAATGACTCCTCGGAAGGATCCTTTTCCTTCCTTTTGCCCGCCTTTTATGTCCTTCCGTCTCCCCCCTTTGGGGTGGGCGGGGTTCCGACGTGTTCCAGCACGAAAAGCGCTTGGTTCCCGCACGAAAGTGCAGGAAACGGCGCTAATCCGTTCCTTTGAACCGTCGGGGCAGCAGGTGGTTGGTTCCGCCCACCTGCTGTGGGAGTCGAGTGCTTGCACTCTCATCCCTTTTTCCTTTCTCTGCCTCTCTGGCAGGGAGTGGTCAAAAGTGGGCAATGATCTTTTTGCCCGCACTTTTCTCTCACCGCCATTTTTGGCGGTTTCTCTTACCGCCCCACACTCTTTTCCTTTTCCTCTCGTCGTCTCTTTTGACGGCCCTCTTTCTGTCCCCTACTCTCTCCTCTTTGGCTGAGCATGTTGTTGACTTGCTCTTTTGTTAAGCAGCCGGGGAGGAGAGTTGACCAACGAGTGTGATTGTTGGTTTCTGGACGTGATGGGGCTATGCCCCATCACACCTCCCCCTTGGCGCGGAAGTGCGTCCTCGCACTTCCACCAAGTTTGGTTTCTTTGTAAGCCCTGAGGGCCATAGTCTACCATTGTGTACCGTAGTCTACCATGGTGGACTGTGTTATGAGGGCCTGCGGAAGCCCATAAAACAGTTTTGGTTTATACTTTTTAGTTATCTGTACTGAGTACAACTTGGTTGCATTTGGCCATGCCTGGCGATAGTCTGCCACAGTTTGCCATTGTGGGGCCAGCGGATGCCCGAAAGAGACGAAACTGAACTTTATTAGATTTCTGTGCTGAGCACAACTTGGTGGCATTTGGCCATGCCAGGCCATAGTCTGCCGTAGTCTGCCACTGTGGGGCCTGAGGATGCCCGAGAGAGACGAAATTGAACTTTATTAGATTTCTGTGCTGAGCACAACTTGGTGGCATTTGGCCATGCCCGGCCATAGTCTGCCACAGTCTACCACTGTGGGGCCTGAGGATGCCCGAAAGAGACGAAACTGAACTTTATTAGATTTCTGTGCTGAGCACAACTTGGTGGCATTTGGCCATGCCAGGCCATATTCTGCCACAGTTTGCCATTGTGGGGCCNCGAATGGTGGCAGTTCAGGATTCACGGGTGCATCATACCTCCATGGAAAACCATCTGGAGGGTTGAAGTCCCGTCCCGAATCATACCATCTCCCGGGTCCAAGCGGTGTATTATTCGCTCCTGAGGAAAATCCTCTCGCGTTCCAAGTCATCGAAGGTTCCTGCGGTGCTTGGTACACCATATTTTCCTTGGCCGGTTCCTCCTTTCTCTCCTCCGTCATGGCAAATGCCATTTTCCGCTCCTTCACTCTTGAAGTGAGCATGGCCTCGCTCATCTTTAGGACGGTTTCATGGTGGAGTGCTGTCTCCAGCAACTCACCAAAGTCCTTGCAGTTCTTCGCTTTCACCAGCTTGAACAACTCCGGGTCGTTCAGCTTGATGGCGAACTCCTCCAACAACCAGTTGTCAACATAGTTGGGTCCATGGTTGGCGAATGCACGCCTTGCTATTGCTGAGAGTCTTGAGGCGAATTCACTCACTGACTCCATCTCCCTTTTATTCACATCACGCAGCTCCAATTTGAGCCGGTCCCGATTCAGCTCAGAATTGTACACCTTTTTGAGTGCTGTGACAGCAAGGTTGTACGATTTCTGTTCGTTTTCTTTCAGATTTTCGAAGTGCCTTTTGGCAGGTCCTTTCAGCCTCCAGCTGAATACATCCACCTTGAGGTCATCTGACGCTGTTCGATCGAACAACTTCATAGTGGCCTCAAACTCTGCCAGCCATTCCAGAAAGTCATCGTCAGCCTTTCCCCAAAATTGCGGGATCCGGTCCAGGCTGACCATCCTTCTTGGCTGGTGTCCTTCATCCTCCGCATCATGTATCATCATGATAATGTCCTCCGGATCTGATTTTTCAGATCCGTCCCACCTGCACTTCTTGTCCGGACACTTTCGATTTTGATATGCCGTATCCCCGTCCTGATCGATCAACATAAAGTTAAGGTCGATCATTGGAGCATCATCCGCTCGACGGCGCACATCCTGAACCGTTCCCGGTTCATGATCATCGGCCAAAGCCGGTCCATTGTCACCATGCCGCACAATGCGGGCACTCTCCTCCGTCATTTGACGCGAGTGTTGTGAGTTGTCCTCACTTTTGCCCTCGTCCTTTGACGCTGGACAGTCCTGTGTTTCCTCAAATACAGCCATGGTTGCTTGCAACCTTGGTTCTGTATCGTCCTTCCCATCCCGCAACAACTGGTTCTGTTGGGACGGTCCCTGGTTAACTAACAGTTGCGCCGTGTCCTTTCTGTTCTCACTCCGTGGTTGTCCACGTTGTGGTCCTTTGTTTTGCGGACAGTTGTTCGCATAGTGGCCCGGTTGCTGACATGCGAAACAGATCGGTGTCTTGCACTGATCTACTCGATGTCCACGGTTTTTGCATCTTGTGCAAACCGCTCCTGATTGCCAACCGCCCCCCTTCGGGCTCGACCTACATTCCCTGGCAAAGTGTCCTGTCTTGCCACAAGCAAAGCACTTCCCAGTGGTTCTTCGTCCTGTGACGAGGCCAAATCCAAACGGCGGATGCTGGATGCTCATGTCCTGTCCCATTTTTGCATGTTTCTCCACTTGGGTACTGCTCGCACCTGAACCTTGGGTTCCGGTGCTACCAGTAATTATACAAAAATATGTCTCAGAGCGAGAGGACTGAGTCCT
>LDKF01000894.1:44882-71402 GCA_001026735.1 Rotylenchulus reniformis
TATGCAAAAAGATCATGATCCGCGGATCAGGATCAAAGTCAAAGGGAAAATACGATCCGCGGATCCGATCCACGGATAGGGATCATGATCCGTATGCAAAAAGATCCTGATCCCGATCCACGGATCACGATCCGACCAAAAAGGGCGATCCGCGGATCAGGATCCCTATCCACCTCCGGAGGTGGATTAATCCGCGGATCCGACGAGTAAATTTAGCAAATAAATTAAAAAATAACTAAACAAAAATAATTAAAAATAGAATAAAAGGACTTTTATAATTAAAAATGAAATGTAAAATTTTCCAACATTTATTAAAATAAAAATAGTGCCTTTTTCAACCATTTCTCTCAAACATACGCTGTGCAATGTCATTTCTTAATGCAAAGCTATCTAAATTTCTCATTCCACCAAAATTGGCAATATTGTCCGGTTCTGGCTGCAAATCCTCCATTGGATCATCATCAAAATTGGCCAATCTTCTATCAATTGCAATGTTATGAAGAACTGCCGCCGCCACAATCAGCGTTGGCACATTTTCGAGCTTGATTCGGACTTCGGCATGTAACATATGAAATCGACGTTTCCAACGACCAAAAGCGTTTTCGACAATGGTCCTAAGGGAAAGAACTTTCAATTACAACTTAACTAGACAAAATTATGACCGGGTTTTGGCATGTGCATAATTATAATGCTCTTGCGCCGGGTTTGCTGGATTTGCGAAGGGGGTCATGAGCCAAGGCCGAGTAGGATAGGCACTGTCGCCGAGGATCAATCCTTCCAGCCTACCACTCTCAAATTCATCCCAAACATTTGACTGCCTAAGGATAAAAGCATCGTGTGAACTCCCTGGCCAGCGGGCTGTAATGTTTTGAAAACGACCATTGTGATCCACTACGCCTAGGCCAAAAATTTTATAAAAATAAAAGATAAAAAAAGTGGAACCTGTAATTAGCTACGTATTGGAAATGCTAATTACATCCGAAAAAGTACGAGGCTTCGTCCACCATACTAAGAATATACCCACGTTAGTTACCGTGGTTGGTGAGGGCCTTTTAAACGTTAAAACCGCTTTGGTCCATAATAACTTAGAGCTCGGATATAATCAATAATTAATTATAAAGTTCAAAATTTTTCTCACTTGGACATAAGGGACGAAATATATAAAATTTCCAGCAATTTCACGAAGTGCTGTAGTAACTTTTTTGACGGAACGAGATACTGTAGATTGATCCATTCCAAGCAAATCACCACAAATCAATTGAAATGAATTCGATCCCAAATAACCGAGAGTAGCTAACACTTGCAGTTCTACCGGAATGGCCCCTCCCCTCTTGCTTTTTGCTTCAACTTTTTCCTTGACCAAATCACAGATGTACTAAATATTAAGACTAAAAAATGGTCAAAAATGGAATAGCTACCATGATTCCATTACGGTCAAAGCGGAAGCGCATATAAAGATCATTGTCAGACATCGTGTTCAGAATGTCTGTACGTTTTCTGTAAATCCTGTAATCTCCTCCTTCGTCTTCATCACTACTTTCACTGTCAGAATTGCCAACGGGCAAAAAAAGTGCAGCTGACATGACTCCATTTCAAAATTTAAAATTAAAAATAGAAATAAAAATTTAGACAGATAATTCATCAAATAATAATTTCATCTCAAATCCAACTAAAAATGTTAACAACAATTTATTCATTTCATTCAACATTTACTCCTTGTTTTTCTTCTCATAGTACTCCTTTCCCTCATGGAAAAATTTCTTACCCTCATCAAAAAAGCCCTTAGCATCGTCATACAATTCCTGCTTCTTCTGTGCCATTTTCTTATTTTCTTCCTTCTCATCCAGTTTCATTTCCAAGACTTTTTGCTGCAAACCGAGTACCACTTCAGAGCCAATGCTAGCGGGACGAGGAGTAGAACGTGATGACGACGGACGGGGGGTGGTCGAGAGTTCACGCCCTGACGGATCAAACTTGCGCTGAATTTGTTTACATTGGTAAACGGACAACAATGGATAAAGGATAGGCATTAAGAACCTTTGCCACAGTAGGCTCCAAATTTGGCGGCTTCCAAATATGGCTTTTGAGTGCCGTATATGTCTTGACTTCTTCGTCTTCTCCCTCCACCCCTTCCATGTACACCGGGTCCCCCTCACTGGTGCCCGTTTCAACTCCTCCACCCAGGCCTGATACTAAAACATGTGACTAATATTTATATGTAAAACACCTTCAAATGCCGGCGAGTCGCCAAACATTTTTTGCACATTTCGTGACGTGTCGGACATTTCATATTTTTCACCACCACCTGTCACACGGCGATGTCTTTGGGGGAGGGGAAGTCATTTTTAGAGCTCCATAATTTTGTTTTTATTTTTTATGAATTTTTATATTTATACTTTTTCTCAGCCTGGACATCCTCCTTGGCCCTCTGTTTGATGTTTTTGAATTTGGTCTGTATTTGAGTCACAGACAGGCCTCCTTGTGGAACATCACGCGGAAACTCTAAGTTGATGGTGTTGGCGATGTACTGCCATGCATCCTTTTGCTTTGCATTGGCATTTGCCGTTCGAGAAGATGGATTGATGTCGTCTTGGCGAGATTGCACAAGCTCAACTAGACGAGCAACCATGGCCTCATTAAATCGTGCCGACATTTCTGAATCTAAAAGGATGAACATTCCATAGGAAATCAGCTTTATGGAATAAGAGAAAGGGAATTTGTTCGACGAAAGTCAACAAAATGGCTGTAGGAAACATCAACTTCGGAGGCAGAAAATGGTCGTCGTGCTGATGAAATCCTTTATTCTCCTCCCCTCGATGAATGGCCTATTCGGCAATCGAAAACAACTTTAGGATGATTCATTAATGATGGACACAGTCAACAACAATCCCCGATTTCCATAGCAAGGAAAGTTGAAAAAGGTCGATGGGTGGAACAGCATTAACGAAATAATTTTTCCGAATTTGTCGGAAAATATTTTAATAAAATTGAAAATTCATATATCACAATTTTAACCAAATTTAAACATTAATCTTATTATTCATTATACTTTTTTGTTGCTTTATTTCATTATTTTGCGCATTCGATCCGTGGATCGGATCCGTAGATCAGCAATTGGTCAGAGAAGAGGAAATAATGTGTGTATGCAAGAGGAAATGCAAAGGGAATAGAATCCTCGGATCGGCGATCCGCGGATCATGATCCGAGGATCCGATCCTGATCTTTTTGCATACGGGTACAGGTGGTTGGTTCCGCCCACCTGCTGTGGGAGTCGAGTGCTTGCACTCTCATCCCTTTTTCCTTTCTCTGCCTCTCTGGCAGGGAGTGGTCAAAAGTGGGCAATGATCTTTTTGCCCGCACTTTTCTCTCACCGCCATTTTTGGCGGTTTCTCTTACCGCCCCACACTCTTTTCCTTTTCCTCTCGTCGTCTCTTTTGACGGCCCTCTTTCTGTCCCCTACTCTCTCCTCTTTGGCTGAGCATGTTGTTGACTTGCTCTTTTGTTAAGCAGCCGGGGAGGAGAGTTGACCAACGAGTGTGATTGTTGGTTTCTGGACGTGATGGGGCTATGCCCCATCACAAAAAGTAGCGAAATGGGCAAAAAAATTTTCAAAATATGTATGATATAAACATTCAAAAATTTCGTCTAAAAAGGCATATGTTCGTTCAAAAAGGCCTTTTAAACCCAAATTAACCATCTCTTGAGATTTTTTCAAAATAAAAATTGAAGATTCATATAATATAAAATTTAAAAAAATTAAAAAGATTTTTTGAATTTTTTCCGGACTTAAGAAATAGGGAAAATAGGGGAAAAAAGTTCACCAAAATACACTTAAATATGTCTAAAAACGCGTTTTTGAGCGTTTCCCTACGTTTCCAGGTCTTTTAAAAAATAGGGAATTCCCTAAAAGTCCGAACCCTAGTGATTAGAGATCGGAATTTTCGAAAATGCAGGTGCAGGATTGCAGGACAGGATTTTTTAGAAATGCAGGACAGAATCCTGCCGCAGGGTTTGCAGGATTTATCCTGCACCTTTTTGCAAGATCCTGCGCAAAATGTGGATTTTTTAAAATACGCCAAATAAATTTTCAAAAATTTTTTTTCGTAAAATCGTTTTGAAAACGATTTCTTAGGAGTAATTTTTGACATTGAATCCGATTCTGACGTCCATTTTGGTGTATTGCGTCATCTAACGTCATTATTTGACGTTAACGTCATCTAACGTCATTATTTGACGTTAACGTCATCTAACGTCATTATTTGTCTAACGTCAAAATTTTTCTAATGTGGCATCCCGATTATCAGGGGCGTAACTAGAAAAAAAATTCGGGGGTGGGGAGGGGGTCCCCGGCGAGCAGTATGCCGGACGCAGGATTTTGAAAAATGCAGGAGAGATCCTGTTGAGGATTTGCAAGATTTATCCTGCGCGGATTAATCCTGCATCAAAATCCTGCATAATCCTGCGCAAGATCCTGTCCTGCTCCGGCCTCTACCTATAGGGCGGATGCGGAGATTGATGCTGATGATCTTCATGATGGTTGTTCTGTTGGTGCTGGATGTACAGCTCCAGGGTGAAGTCGATGGTGCGCGAGGGCACCATTTGCCGGGAGGAGGAGGCGGAGGAGGAAGAGTACCGTTGGAGTTGCGCGGCAACCAGTTGGGGTGGTGAGGAAGTTGTGAGGTTGTTAGCGGCATTGTTGTTGTGGTCGATAGTTGGGGACGACGGGGCGTTAGGCGCCGACACTGATCGCACATGAGGGTCGCCGGACAGATCTGGTGGAGTTCGGGTCCGATCCGGTGCCAGATTCCCTCCTTCCGGGTTCTCATCCGGTAGGGTTCGGGTCCGATCCGCCGGTGCCAAATTCCTTTCTTGGTTCTCATCAGGTAGAGTTCGGTTCCGATCAGGTGCCAAATTCCGTTCCGGTGGCGATGTTCGACTTCGCGGTGTCTGACTTGGATCCGGCACCGCTTCTAAGGATGTACCGGCGGACTCGTCGATGAACGGGAAGAGGTCGTCGCTTTCGCCCAATAGCACCGGCGTGAATGCACCTCCGTCATCTTCCGCTTCCGCTTCGACTTCCGGCACCATCGTCGGCTGTTGGCATCCCTCAATGGTCGATGGTGGCACTTCTTGAGGGGGAGTGACCGGGCCGCCAATGGTGGCCACTTCGCCCAAAGACACGTTGTTGGCCATCGTGGTCAGTGTGGAGGATCTTTTGGGGAATTGGGGTTTAAATTTCATATTTTCGTTTCCAAAAAATGACAAAAATTGATTTTCGGTCAAAACATTTTTTAGTGATCTGCCGTTATGATTTTATTAGGGTTGGACGGAACCGAAACATTTTTGCGAATACCGGAATGGAAGGGGAGGGTATTTAAGGCCACTCCTTCCCTGATTTTGGATTCCTGTGAAAAAATTCCGCGTCAGAAAAATGTGGAAATCTGACTTTCTATTTTGGAGGCAGAATGTTTCGAAGCGATTGTTTGGTGGTCTCATAAGCGCCTTTGCTTTCACCACTTTACTCTTTTTCATCATAATGGGCGTGTCACTCCTTGTAGTGGGCGTGGACTTCCTCCACCTAGTCCAAATAAATATCCCCTCCAAATTGCTCATTCCTCACAATGTGCGAGCGCGCGGGGATTTATTCGCATGCAAACAAAAATCGCTTCAAAAAATTAGAGCTTAAAGGGATTTCCACATCTTTCTGACGTGCATTTTACTTCTTTAGGAATTTCAAAATTTCGGAAAAAAAACAATGCCATTCTCAGGGGTTAATTTTTAATTTCGGTTCCGACACTTTGAAACCCGGAACCAGTACATTGGTTCCGCGTGACCGGAAGTTCCGGACCGGTTCGTTCCGGTTTCTTTTGTACCTTTGCTGTTCCTCCGCCGACTGTTGCGGTTGTCCGTTGGCCTTTTGGATGGTTTTGGGATTGATCCGGTCCCTGATCAGCTTCGGTATCCTCCGGTGGCCCTTCGACGATCGATCGTCGCTCATCGAAAATATGCTCCGAAGCGAGAACAGGCGACCATTGCGCAGGGACAACAACCGCTGAGGGCGTCTAAAAATTGAATTTTCATAGAAATTTTAAATTTTAGACCAGCTATATAATTCTAATTACACCGACGGTGTGCCGACATTTGCGGCCCCGACCATTCATTATAACTCGGTTCAAACTAAACCTAAAAAAATGAGTTTGGTGCCAAAAAATCGAGCAAAAAATTAGCTACAAAATTAGCCTAAGACCACCCAAATTGATCCGCAGTGAAAAAAGTTATGGCCAAAATACTGTGAATTTGGCCAAAATCATTAATTTGGCCATAACCCTTTTCACTGTGTACCAAATTGGGTGTGCTTAGGCTTATTTTGTAACTTTTGTTACTAATTTTTGCTCTATTTTTTGACATCAAGCTCATTTTCCTAGGTTTGATTTGAACCAAGTTATAGGGGATAGTCGCAAATGTCGGGGCCGCAAATGTCGTTAACCACACCGACCAATGTCTTAAGTTCTTATAATTCTTAAGGAATTAAGACATACTCAACCATTAGTATTCGAACTACCTATATCACTTCATCCTTTAGATCATACCGATTTTATTATGGGGTTTTTTTTTGTCTAAAACCCTTTATAAAAGTTTAGATCAAGTTGTGAAATTCGTAGTTAGACATACTCATACTTCGTCTTACTTCGTATTCGTACCTTTTCTCATTTCTTTAGTTTTCCGCCAATTAAAAGGGCTTTTTGGAATACAACTTTAAAATGTTGCGTGGAAGGAAAAAATGTTTTTAGTATGATGTTGGATGGTAGGTTCAATGGACCGAGGAGGCCCAACTTTTGGCACTCACGAGTCTGTGGTGGAGTCCTCCAGGGTGGGGCCCGCCTCGGAGGGCCCGTACACAGATGCGTCGGCGCCGTCGGTGCCGTCCGCCCCTCCGGCACCGTGTGGGCTTGCGCGGCCACTCCGCATCTGCGCCAACAGTGCCAGCCGCTTCTGCTTCTGATCACTTTTGGTGGCCAGCTGCTTGGCACTGAACCGCCGGAAGCAAGTAAATTACCGTATTTCTTGTATTAAGTCCCCTCCCTGCAATAAACCCCCCCCNCCCCCCCCCCCCCTCTGAAGAGGGGTTGAAAAATAAACCCTCCCCTGCAATTAATCCCCTCCCAATAATAGACCCTCCCCCTCTGACGAGGGGTTGAAAAATAAATCCCCCGGGGTCCTAATACAGGAAATACGGTAAATGTCAATATTGGTGCATCCCAAATTTAGGCAAGGCCACGACCTCCCTGGCTTCGAACCATTGACAATTGAGTAATTACCACGACAATTCGTCACCAAAATCGGCCCCGAAAAATACATCATAAAGTGACAATTTTGCACCAAGATAATTTTTCGAAAATCTAAACGTATTTTATTTTAACTAAACGTTATTGGCTCCTTCAATTTTTCAATCCAGCGCTTTCGTTTTTCAAGTCGCGCCATCGGCGCCTTTAATTTCCCAGGTCTGTGTTTAAAAAAATCTAGGCATGCACACACACTGGCGCCATTTGCAGAATGCCAACACCGAGTTGGAAATATAAAAGCCTGTTTTTTTAAATTTATTTTGGTGCCGAAATGTGATGGAGTTCATTAGATTGGATCAGGGTTGCACGGAAACAAAAATTTAGTTTCGGATTTTGGAATTATTTTATAATTCCGGACTATAGAATCTGGAAGTGAAAAAACCCCGGAATTTTTGGAATCCGGAATTTCGTGCAACCCTGGATTGGACACCATCATGGGAGGCAATTTCCGATGGAACGAGCATTTAAACGGGGCTCCGTTTATTTCCTCCAAAATTATTTCCTCCAATTATTATTTCCTCCAAAATTATTTCCTCCAATCCTTATTTCCTCCAAACCTTATTTCCTCCAATAATGTTAAAAACGTTCATTTCCTCCAATAATGTTAAGAAAGTTCATTCCATCCAAATTTTTTATTTTCTTCATATAATTTATATAATTTCGTATAATTTATATAATTTCCTTTAAATTCATTTCATATAAAAGAAGAAAAAATGTTCATTTCACATAAAATTTCTAACATACCCCGGATTTTCTATCGTTACCCGGCTATCTACGGTAGCCGTCGGTGGCTTAGGCCAAAAGCCATGTTCAATAGCTGGATGATTTTTGGATTTTTAAATGCAAAATCTGTTAATGTTGGACTCGCCGAAGGCGACCCCAGCAATAAGAAATTTTGGATTAAAAAATCAAAAATCATCCAGCCCGCACCTATTGAACAGTCCTTCATCCTTTTTTTCCCCTTATTTTTTTTAGGAAATGAACATTCGAAATGAATTTATATAAAATTATATAAATTATATGAAGGAAATAAAAAATTTGGAGGAAATGAACTTTTATACATTATTGGAGGAAATAAGGTTTGGAGGAAATAAAAATTGGAGGAAATATAGTGTCGGCTTTAAACGACAGATTGTTGGAGGCGAAAAGTCCCTTTATGGTGATTGGTGATGAAGGTCTTCTTTCCTATGGAGGTCTTCGGGATACGGTAACGGATCAAAAGGTGTTATTAGGGTCTTTTGGATCAATGCGGCTATTGGCCAATTCATCACTTACGCGGTGTAGATACCGTAGTACAGGTAGAGCATGAGCACCAAAGTTGACCAGTAGTAGCTCAGGTACATTCCCTGTGGATATTGTTTCGAGATAAAAGAACGGCTACAACTCCATAGAACCCAGATCACAAGAACCCATAAACTTCCCTTCGCCCAAAAACTTTTTATTTGGTAGAAGCCGCAAACATAATAAAAGAAAATGCTTAAATTTTAAGGCCCCACTTTTGGCCTTTTTGGTTTTTTTCCTTGAATTTTTTTCCCTTGAATTTCCTTGAAAAAGTTTGAAATTTTCAAAAATTTCGATTTTTGGTTTTTTTTTGAAAAATTTCCAAAATTTCGAAATTTTTCCGAGAAATTTAAAAAACCAAAAAGTCCAAAAGTGTGGCCTTAAAATTCTACACATTTCTGCTTTTTATAGTTTTGGCCTAGCAATGTTTAAAGTTTTTTGGTGCAGGGAACTTTCTGGGTTCTATGGAGCTGGCCCCAAAAGGACATGATGATTTTTTGAGATTTTGTTCTTTTAGAAAAGTATCGGCGTTTTTGGCCATAAGTTTAAAATAATTTTGGGGACAAAATTGACATGATATTATTGATGATGCTTGATAATTGATAATAACCTAATTAATCATTTTTAGTTAAATTCAAAATTGTTCCAAATTGTACAAATTATTCAAAAAGGTCCACATTGTCCAAAATTGTCAATTTGCTCCAAATTGCGCAAATCCAAATTTTGATTTTGTTTTGGTCTCTCACCATGTTGACAAAGGGACTGGTCATGAACTGCACGTAGCACTCGTCGTCTCGCAAAATGCGACCTTTGCCCGAGAACCATCCATAGCCGAAAATTGACACAGAGAAGAGTACGGATGGAATCTTGACCAAGATACATAATAGTATGTAAGAAAACAAATTTGACATTTTTCCAAGAGGGATTTTAAAAAGCCCTAATAAGGACCCCCAGATTTAAGCCAAAAATCAGACAGGCCTCAGGTATTATCCTATGACACCTTTTGGTAAACCAAAAGGCCTATGACAAACTATATCTGTAAACGGGGTCAGCTCCATAGACATAGAACCCAGCTCACTAGAACCCAGAAACTTCACTTCATTCAAAAACTTTTTTAAAACATTGCTAGGCCAAAACTATAATAAGCAAAAAAGTGTAGAATTTTAAGACCCCACCTTTGGGCTTTTCGGTTTTTCGAATTTCCCTGAAAAATTTTGAAATTGTTGAAATTTTCGAAAAAAATGCAAAAAATCGAAATTTTTTGAAGATTTCAAAAATTTCCAGGGAAATTCGAAAAATCAAAAAGGCCAAAAGTGGGGCCTTAAAATTCTACACCTTTTTGCTTTCAATTTTAATACATTGCGGGACCTATCAAATATAAAAAAGTTTTTGAATGAAGGGAAGTTTCTGGGTTCTAGTGAGCTGGGTTCTATGGAATTGTAGCCCTGTAAACTCTGAAGCCTGTGAAATTTTTGCTGAAACTCCAAGATCTATACGATGATTTTCTCCATGAGAATGTTTTTGTGTTGGCTCTGAAACCCATAGTCCCGCATCAGAGACCAGACAACTGGTTCAACTTGGATCCAGATTTGGATTGTTTGAATCCAGGATTTTCAAATTCAAAAAATCTAGGAATCTTGAATTTTCCAAAAAAATCTCTTAGTCTTGACTTGTTTCCTGAAAATCCAGGTCTGGATCAAACTCAAATTCATGGTCCGGTCTCTAGTTAGAATTTTGGTACTGACCAGCCAAGTGCCGGCGATGATCAACAGAACGCGCCGTTTGGTGCGCCAGTTCCTGTAACTAGCCGGGTACTTCACGCTGCAATATCTAAATACAAATTTTGATATTCCCAAATTTTAAATTTTTGATCTCCCTAAGTTCTTGATACGATAGTTACTTAGAATCTTAGAGTAAGGCAATGCCATGGTAAAAGCGAAAAGTACCGATCGCCGGTGATGCCGAGCACGGTGTAGATGGATGCCAGACAGCATGCCTACGAATAACGAATGAGAAAAAATTTGATGTGGTTATTTCAGGGTTTTCCAGTTTTTGGGTGGCATTAATAGGGTGACTCTCCATTTACAAGAAAAATTTTGAAAATTTATTTTTTACTATTTATTCTAAGACCCGGAATCCCATTGGGATCAATCGGGAAATCCCAATGAAAAGTTATGGCAGATCAAAAAACCCATCAAGAACTCTCCTTCCTTCCTCGATCCTCCGATCACTCATGGCGAAATTCGACTAAAAAGTGCTATTACCTCTGCCGAAGTGTAAAATTTCTATCCCTTTTTGGCGAATGGGTCTGGGCGAGACAGATCATTTCTCCGCCGTGGGTGAAAATGGTGTGATAACTTTTTTCAGGTATAATCTAGAGAAACGAATCTTTTGTCAAAATGTAGGTCTAAATGTGAGCTATAAAGTTGCAAAAAGAATCATCGGGTTTGGCCAAGTTGAAAAATAGTTATGGCCAGGATAAGCTAAAATCGTGGTTTTGGCCAAAAATCTGGCCATAACTTTTTCAGCTTGACCAAGATCGGAAAGTTGTTTTTGCAATTTTATAGCATACATTTAGGGCTATCTTTTGATACCAAAATCACTTTTCTAGGTTATACCTGAAAAAAGGTTATAAGCATTTTTCACCTGAGGCGAGGAAACGACCGGCGGGGAACTGATGTGCGTGTCGCGACCAAAAAACCCATCAAGAACCCTCCTTCTTTCCTCGATCCTAAGATCACACATGGGGAAATTCGGCTAAAAAGTGTCATTACCTCTGCCGAAGTGTAAAATTTCTATCCCTTTTTGGCGAATGGGTCCCAAGGCGATTGCCCCATCACCATCCACCGTTCCTCCCAAGGGCCCCTCTGATCACATCTTATTCACTATCCAACGGAGTTTGGAAATACAAATTATAATTTTCGGGCCCTTACATAGTCGATGGACAGCCACAGGTCACAGAGGAAGGCACCGAAGGGCCTGTAACAAGGGGAATCGGATGGTAGGAAAAAGAATTCCAAGGTGATCAGTAAATAATATAGATCAGGACCCCCGAGAGTCGGGGTCGACCTAGCATCATTCATTATGACTTACAACTCGGTTCAAACCAGTGGGGGTGTGCCATGTCGAAAAGTATTCGGGCCGGGTTTCGGATCAATTCGACCAAAAAAAACTTTGGATCCAGTTTCGGGTAGTGAAACATTGAACATTTTTTTGCCCCTGGTTCAGGCAAAATATATTTAAAAAAAGTTAGAATTTGCCAAGGCTATGACCATTTTTCTGATTTTTCACAAAATAATTTCCCATAAAATCGATGTTTTGACCAAAATTGAATGGGTACTTGTACAGTTTAGGTGTCGGATTTTTCAAAATTCCACTATGTGGAAATCAAAAATCCAAATTTTTATAATTTTATATTTTACCATAGAGTTTTCGAGGGTGCTGAATCCGAATCTGACATCAATTTTATCATTTGATCAAGAAAAATCATAGATTTTATCAAGAACTTGATTTTTTGTCAAACCAAAAATCTTAGACTTTACATAATGTAATGATAAAACTCATGTCATTTTCAGATTCAGCACCCTCGAAAACCCTAGGATAAAACATGAAATTATAAAAATTTGCGATTTTCCAGGACTTATGAACTTTTTAAAAATCCGACACCTAAACTGTACAAGTACCAATTGAATGACCGTAGTTTGGCAAAAAAAAATTGAAAAAAAATGGTAATTGACCATAAATTTGTTTAAAATTTGAATTAATCCAACTGGATTTTAGCTCATTTTTTTAGTTAATTTGCTTTATTTTTTGTGTTATGTTTATATTTTTAACAAATGGCACTCATCAGTTATATCGATCTAGAGAGATCAAATTACACTATTTTACAAAGCCTACCATCGTTGGCCGTTGACCAGAAAATACGTGTACACCGGGATACCCTCCAGACCGATGATCTGCAAATGTAAAATGCGCGTCAGGAAAATGTGGAAATCCCTTTAAATTATAATTTATTGAAACGATTTTGTGCAAAACTTCCCAAAAATCAGGGTATTTTTTAAGATACGGGTTTACCCCAATTTTGGTGCCGTTTACCCCGATTTTAAGGTAAACAGAACTTTTAAGATACGGGCCCGG
This sequence comes from Rotylenchulus reniformis, assembly GCA_001026735.1. Classification (NCBI taxonomy): domain Eukaryota; kingdom Metazoa; phylum Nematoda; class Chromadorea; order Rhabditida; family Hoplolaimidae; genus Rotylenchulus; species Rotylenchulus reniformis. The sequence continues at coordinate 57,644 of LDKF01000894.1, forward strand.
CTGGTGCCAAACGACACCAATCGCGTCGGTTACTGTTTTGTAGAACTGATTTACATATTGTTCCTTTATCCGCGACCAACAACAGTCGGATCGCTTTTTAGCGCTCAAAAATTTGATTTTTTGCATCTATACATACCACCTCAATAGTAAGTATGGATCCATACAATGGGCTAAACAAAAATGATCCATTATATATATCCGTTTTTTTGGCAAAATTCGAGCGATAGTGATTAAGATTCAAATTTTGTGCCAAAACACTCTGAACATCCGGTCATGTATGGATCGTGTTTTCCACACTCATTTGCCTAATTTTTGTTTGGCTCTAGTCCAGTTTAGGGGTCCCAAGGACTTTTAGGGGTCCAATCAAATTTTTAAGGGTCCCATGGATTTTTAGGGGTCCAATGATCTTTTAGGGGTCCAAACAAATTTGTAAGGGTCCCATGGACTTTTAGGGGTCCAATCAAATTTTTAAGGGTCCCATGGATTTTTAGGGGTCCAATGATCTTTTAGGGGTCCAAACAAATTTGTAAGGGTCCCATGGATTTTTAGGGGTCCAAAGATGCCTTCATCGGCACTAATGGAAAGATGGTCAGTTTTGAAAACCCACAAATTTAACAGGAGGGACCCTTTTCATTTGAAAACCAAAAAGTTTTTTTGTGTTTTTTTGACCTTTTTAACTACTTTTTAAACAAGAGCTTTGGAAAAAACCAAAATTTTTTTTTTCATTTTTGCCTAAAAGGAGGGACCCTTTTAGTGGGTTTTCAAAACTGACCGTCTTTCCACTAGCGCCCCTTCATCTTATCGAGTTTTCAGAATACCCGAAGAATTCGAATTTTTTCGAACTTGTAATTTTGCAAAAAAAAATCACATTAAAAAGTTGAACTTCTTAGAGAAATTAAAAAGTTAAAAAAACAGGAAATTCAGACAAGAGCCAAAAAGGATTTGGCGTCCTATTCCCTGCTTATGGATACGTGCGGGTGTTCGGAATGTTGTTCGAATCAGAGTTCGAATCATTCATTTCAATTTTGTGTTCCTTTCGACAAAAAGTACATACCCAACTCGAGGAAATAGGGTCCTAAAAGTTCATGGACCCCTACAAATTTGATTGAACCCTTAAAAATCCATGGGACCCTTAAAAATTTGTTTGGATCCCTAAAAGTTCATTAGACCCCCTAAAGAATCATGGGATTCCTAAACTGGACTAGAGCCTTTTTTCCAATTCCTTACACCAAAATTCGAAAGCTCGAAAATGCCAAAATAATTTAATATTCAAATCTCGAGAATCTCGTCACATTCTTGCACTTTTTCAAATTCCATCGATCACCCCCCGCACCCAAACCCCATATTCCCAAAAAGTTTCTCATCCATTGCCTCAATTTGCCCCCCTCCCGGTGCAATCCAATCCCTCTTCCGTCTCCGTTATTTGCCTTTTTCTCCCGCCGAGCAAAAAGTCAAAGTCAATCCCCGAGGGGAATGACCGACGAGAGATGAGAGCCAAAACCGAGAGAGGGAAAGGAACCGGCGGACCCATCGGGAATTGGCCCAAAAGGGCATATTGCAGAGGGGAAAGACTGTTGAATATCCGATGTATTAAAGTTTACATTCCATTTTTTACAAAAAAAAAGATTTGAAAATTTGTAACACAAAATATTCTGGCTAGAAACAGATTCTGATAATGCAAAAAAAAAACAAGAATTCAACGAAAAATTATTTTCCTTGAGAGGAATCGAACCTTTGCCCTATTCGATTTTGGAATCGAATCTTTGCCCTACCCCTTGCTAACAGCAGAATGCAAACTACACCACTACCCATTCGGCCACCACTGAATTTTGATTTTCTGCAAAATTAACTGCTACTCTTAGGAGGTGTTTTTGGAGGTGTGGGATATTAGGAGATGTGATTCGAAATAATGTGATTTTTTGCCAATTTGTGACATTTTATCCCTCTGAATTTGGTTTTGAAAAGGAAGGTAGTAAAATCAATCAAGCAACAGCCACTTATATAAAACACACCTATTTAAGACAAGAATAAGGGATAAGAGTAGCTTATAAATGGAAAAGGGTTCGAGCCCTAATAATACTCGGGAGTATTTATATTAGTATCCATCCTACGAATTTTCCTTGTTTTTCCCACATGGCGCTCCCGGAAAAGGACGTTTGCTGAGCAGTGGCCGATTTTAATCTCTCCAGAAAATTTGTCCCTTTGAATTTTTTTTGTTCGTCTGATCGGGTCTTCAATTTTTTCTGTATTATCTTGGTGGTATTACAGATTTTCATCCCATCTTGTGCTCCTCTCCGGCGGATTTCGACATCTTTGTTATCTTGGTGATAATACAAAGCATTTCAATCGATTAGCCCCACTTTGTTTGTAACCTGTGGGTGCCTTCCTTTCTTCGGAGAGCAGGTCATCGATTCGTCAGCCCCACAATCTTGTAGATTGTGTTATCCAATTTGTAATTGGTTGGGCTCTTCATTTGATCGTCAATTCCTGCCGATCCCTCAACCTTGGTGGTTGTGTTGAGCTTCTTGGAGAAGCCTGGATCTCTACATGGCAAACCGTCCCCAACCCACCATTTTGGAACAAATACCGATGTTGTGGAGGCAAAACATGCAGGACACAACCTGGATGGAGCAGCAATTCGCCGCGAGCTTTGCTGATTCAGGCTTTGTAGAGGAGGCCGGAACATCCACATCGCCGATTTATGGACAGCAAATTGGAGTGGGATCCACAGCGGGACAAGCATCTGCAGCAATTGCCAAAGATCAAAATGGATTTTTCGATGGGACGAATCGGACCAATGAATTTCCGAAATTGACAGGGACCGAAGGGTTGGGTGCTGTGTGCAGATTCCTAGATCACTTCAATTCATCGTTGGCGAATTTGGACGTAAAGCAGCGACTCCGTGAACTGTTGAGAATTGTAGAAGGCGATGCAAAGTTGGCCTTGCGCTATGCGATCAAGGTGGAATTTGAGGATGCAGCAGCACAATCCCGGCCAAGTGAATATGGGACAATTTTGAGAAAAATGGTGGATGGGTTGCGAGATTTTGAGTTAGAAGATGCTGAAAAATCGCATGCGCGCAAGCAGCAAGCAGTAGCCCAAAATTGCTTTGCATCTATCCCGGTGGATCAACCAAATGCACTCCCGACACATCACGACAATGAGAAACGGAATGAAGGGACTCCATGTTTACAGCCGGAAGATGATGTTCCGCCGATCGTCGGGAAAACTCACGAATTGGAATTGTATATCCAAAACCAGAAAGTTTCGGCGTTTTTGAATATTAGTTCGCCAGTATCCATTATGTCAGCTCGACAACTTTTTGAATTGTTTTGCAATGGAACCCTTGACCCGGGAGCAGTAAAATTCGTACAAGGGGACCCAAAGTGATAGAATTAAATGGAAAGAATGTGGAATCATTCGGGGTTGCGGTTGTACCAATACACCGAATGAATTCTTCACCAGTACAAGTAAGTTTGGTCATAACTCCAGTCCTATTTGGCCATGATCTGCTGATCGGATCCAATGCATTCAAGAGCCTAGGATTGCGGGTTTTCGACGCAACAGAGCAGAAGTTCGTCGAATTGAATGGATCAGAGCGACCAGTGGATCCCGTGCGAGTTGGATCTGTCGCAGTTGCTGTTCCGTCGGACTATTTGAGCCAGGAAAAGAAGCAAGGAGTCCTGAATTCGTCAGGGGCGCGACGAATGTTCGGAGGGTCGGGACGAATCCAGATTTTGGAATGGAACAAAAGAGGAGGAAACAACGAAGGAAGCGGAGACGAAAATTTCAAGGAAATCCGGATCATAGCTACCAGGAAGTGCCGAAGTCCCATCCAATTTTATGCCAGTATAGCGAGCAAAGTGTATCTGAGCATGGTTGGCCGCAGAGGAGCAGAGCTGGAGGACAGAAGCAGTGGATTTCAGCGGACGGATTGAGCCAAAATAGTGTCGCTGATGTCGGGTGGACGAATTCCGCGCGTTCTCCGTCCCGGCGTTTTTCTTCGAGGGCTGACCAGCAGAGTTTCGGGGGTTTTGAAAATGGCCAATTCGGTCGGGAATTTGGCCAAGAGAAGATTTCGATGTCTTGGCGACGTCGATTTTGGATCCCTTCGTGGAAGAAGGGCACTGCTCAGCATCGTCCGCCCACCCATGGCCTGACGGAAAACAGCCGAATGTCGCGAGATCCCCCTTGTTCGACGCGCTACAATGACCTGAGGCGCCGGGACGTCGCCTTTCGGAGGGTCGGGATGTGGGATATTAGGAGATGTGATTCGAAATAATGTGATTTTTTGCCAATTTGTGACATTTTATCCCTCTGAATTTGGTTTTGTTTTCCTTCCATCATTTTAGTTAGTTCGTTGTCGGTGAATATATTTTGTGTGGATAAATTCTGTTCTTATTCCCTATTCTCATCGAATATTTTGGAAAAGGGTTCGAGCCCTAATAATACTCGGGAGTATTTATATTAGTATCCATCCTACGAATTTTCCTTGTTTTTCCCACAGAGGATTTTTTTGAAATTTTTGAAAATCTAGCCAAGGTCTATCTATAAGTCTAAGTCTAGTATAACACTAATTGGCACTAATAAAGTAGAATAAAGCTTGGGCAAAACGTTAGACCGCCGGTGGGACTCAAACCCAGGTCTCTCCAATCCGGGGAGTGAGTGTTCTTATCCACTAAACTACAGCGATCACGTTCGCCGCCCTTTAATGGATGCTTTTCATGGGGTGGGAATCACTCTCGGGATGCATTTCCTCTTCTCCCTTACAGTAGTTATGGATCGGAATCCCAACACACATTTTCGGGATCCAGACCTCGAATTTCGGGATTCCGAATTCCTATCTAGGTAGCATGACTTACCCTCACCAAAAATTATCTCGTTTTCCGAATTTTCCGAATTTTTAGTATTTTTCGCCATTTTCTTTGGCACCAAAAAGCAACTTCTTCCAGCAACAACTCCCTTTGGCACTTTCCTCATCGGATTCCATTCCAGCCCCCCCCCCATTTGAATGTCTAAAGGGAGGTGTTTGCCGCGGCAATTAATTCGGGCCACTCCCGGAACTTCCCCTCCCTGTTGTCTTTGTCCCCCATCCATTTCCAAGTGAATCAATTCCTCACAGAAAATTGTCGGTCCAAAGTGTTTTGGAGGGCAAAAGTTGGCCGGACAAAGATGTGTGTGTGTGTGGGTGTGCGGTGTTTGTTCCGGGGTCCGGGGGGGGGGCAGCAAATTTGTGCGCCAAAAATGCATAAATTATTGACCCTCAAAGGCCTAGGATGTGTGATGGTCACAGGATCCCGGATCCCCTTGGTAGTGATGCTTGAGAGCCCCAAGTCGAGATTTTTTCTCGGGTTTTTTGGGTCTCGGTCTCGGGATTTTGTGCCTCGGAACAGGTTTCCCTTGGTCGTGATGTTCGAGAGTCTCGGGCTCGAACCGAGGCTTTTCTCGGGATTTTTGAATCTTTATACGGAGAGCATCCTCTTGGTTATCTGGGTCTCTAAAACCCTAAGGGCCTAACAGATGTTAGCATTTCGGTCCTTATTAGATATACTGTAAGCTGTCTAGGCTAGGACAAGGTCGAGGTTCGACCTCTGCTGGCAAAACTGTGTAATGTAGCCACGCATCCAGATTGGACTGTCTTTCGGATAAGAAAAAATTCTCTTTCCTGTCAGGAATCGAACCCGACTCACTGGATTTAGGTCCAAGATGTCTTTGATTCCTGAGTATATCTATGGCTTCAAAGGCCACATTGTCCCCAGTACCTACTAAGTACTAATAAGTAATTTTAACTAAAATCAGCGTCAAAAAAGTTTGGAATTCTGATTTGCTTTTTTGGCTCAGGATGTCTCGAAGCGATTGTTTTATTAATTAAATAAAAGGTTAGAACAGACGGGGTCCATCCCAAATGTCACCTGATCAAAATGTCACCACAGCCATAAAAATGTCGCCTTCATAGATAGACCAAAATTTCAAAAAGCAATTAGGTTCAGAATTTTATGCCTTACAGTTCTGTAAAAACGGTTTTTCGAATTCCTTCGAAAAAGTTCGAATTTTTTCGAAAACTCTGATTTTGGCTGACTTTTCGGTTCTTCGACAAAAATTCGAACCTTTTCAAAGGAATTCGAAAAACCGTTTTTACAGAACTGTAAGGCATAAAATTCTGAACCTTTTTGCTTTTTGAAATTTTGGTCTATCTATGAAGGCGACATTTTTATGGCTGTGGTGACATTTTGATCGCGGTGACATTTGGGATGGTAGCCGAACAGACAGATGAGATCATACAATTAAAGGTTAGTCTTTTGCAGAAAATCGCTTCGAGACATCCTGATAAAAATGGATTTCCAGACTATACTGACCGGCATTTTATTATTAATCCTTCCAACAATACTTCATATTGGTCCCACTTTTTAATTGTTTTTTAGTTTTTACTAGCCTACAAAGTTAGTTTTGCCTAAGTAAGTTGCAAGTGTCAGTCCCCCCCCCCTCTCTCTCTCCATAAATTCTCTGTGTCCCTTCTCCTCCCAATGGAACTTTCGTCGTGGCGGTGCAAATCAAATAAGCCCGCCGGATGCCTTTTTCGGCAGCAGCGGAGGGTCCTCCATGTGTGCCAAAATTGACTTAATATGTATGGATGGGCAGCAGCCGCCAAAATTCTGCTGTCCTTAGCACCCCTTCGGAAGGAGGCCACCACAAATGGCGGCAAAGCTCATCATCACCACCTCGTCGGACTCCACAAAACGGGCCCAAATTGCATTATATAGGGCCCCCACCCCAATCAGTGAGGGCCAATCCCCCAAAGACCGTCTCGGGACATCGATGTGTCGAGAGTCCCCGGATGATTCGTGATTCACACGGCACCCGACCAAAATTTGGCAGAAATGATGGATATGGACTCACCAGATCGGTCACTGAAACAAGAGGGAATGATGATTTTTGGGACCCATCGAAGTTTTAGGTATTTGCCATTATTCACATTGGGATTTTCGAAAGGTTGCTTCATTCTTTAATAGGCTTATGTAACGCATTTTTAACAGTCAAAATTTGCCCCTAGAATTTTATGGGTGTGAAATTTTATTGGAAAAAATCCGATATATAAAAAAGAGGGCCACCTCGTGTTGATAAGATTTCCGAATTTTCCGAGCATTAATCTTGGAAATTTGGGCCCCACTTCTGTGCAAAACCTACCGGCCAGGGAGGCGATGAAGTAATTGGAGGGCTGCCGAATTGCACGGTCCAGCACAAATGAAAGCAACACCACCAGATTGCCGGCCACGGTGATGGCACTGATCAATGCCATCACGAGCACCTTGAGGGGGAGAGAGACTGATCAGTGATCAGATATTTGAGGGAGGGGAAGTGATCAAAAGGATTATCGGTCGGACCGAAGGGAGCAGGGCCATATGTTTAAAGGCCAATCAATAAGGATAACCAAAAATAGCGGACTGGGACACTATGGTGTGGCCACTAAGGCGTCAGCGACAATAAACTGGGCATAACTTTTTTCTCGAAGGGCAGATTTTTGAGATCTTAGTATTAATAGATAGCCCTGAATGTCTGCTACAAAATTGCAAAAGAGACCATCCGGTTTGGCTAAGCTGGAAAAAGTTATGGCCAAGTTAAGGCATAAAATCGTGGTTTTGGCCCCAAAGATATGGCCATAACTTTTTTGCAAAAGAGACCATCCGAAACCACGATTTTATGCCTTAACTTGGCCCATAACTTTTTTCAGCTAGGCCAAACCGGACTCGCTCTCAAACTCTTCTCGATGTGTATATCTCAAACTCGATCTGTATATCTTTGAGTGCTGCGTCAGTTCCCATATTATTACTCAAGTAGTGCGAAACTTGCTCTCAACCTGATGAGTGGACTTTCGAGTCGGGGCTCTCAAAGTATACAAGAGTCCATTAGAGTACCAGTCCCTTGAGATTGAGATTAAATGTTCAGACCAGCACGATGTCGGTCCAGGAGAGCACAACTTCAGCAGTAGTTGCTACTGTTGTTGGAAATGCCGTCGCGGTCTCGATCTCGATGACTGCTGCTGATGATGAGGACGAATGCACAACACTGCTCATTGGGCATCAAGGACGAGGAGGATGGGATTTTGTGCGGATCATCGCAGCATTTTGGACAATTTTCTCGGAATTTTCGGATTTTTTGGAAGGGGTAAAGGGCGTAGTGAGCGATTGCTTCTTCACTATACGGCACAAAAGGTCCTTTTTCGTCTGCGGAGGGGGATTACTGCTCCAACCGTTGCTGCCACCAGCAGCAGAAGTTCATCATCATCATCATTTGGTCTCCGATTTCAGAGTTAAGGCCAAAAGGGGAGGAGGGAAAAAGGGTAAATGCTTAAATTGTGGTGGGCTTAGAAACAGCGGCGAATGATTGAATGGATTCACTTGGGGGTAACCGCCAAAAATTTGGGTTTTGGGGCTTAACCGTTGAATTTTTTGTGGAAAGTAATGAATGATGGCAGGAAAAGTCAAGATACCTATTTTAATTTTTTTACCGATTTTTTAAATTGGATAATTTATATGGGTACTTAAGAAAAGGGCCCAAATTCTCACAACATTTTCTTCGGATGGCCGCCGGTACTCTAAAATAAAGTGAAACTTGTCTCAAAAATTTCCTATCTGAAAAACAAGAGGCCTGAAATTTTCTACAATGATCCTATCAGGACCGCCTGCGAATAAAAAATTACTCAAAAAAATGACGTATAAAAATTTATTTTGACATCATTTTAAAGCTTTAGAATTTTTGACAGGTTTTTGGAGATGGTCATCACTTATAATTAGACCGGTCGGTTAGCCGATCGGTTTTTTTCGCTATTCGGTTTTTTTACAGAAAAAAACCGACCGAAGATTGTTTGAATTTTTCGGTTTCGGTTTTTAACCGATAAGAACCGACCGATGCCTTTGTCCGGTCTCTACTTTTAATGATGGGGATTTTCGGGGATTTGCTCTTTCAATTTCAACTGTCGAACAAATTTTTTGGGAAGGGTAAAGTTGAGGGGAAAAGGAGGAGGACAAATAACTCATCCTTCCTCCCCCTCCTCCTTTGTCCTCCTCTATCTATAAAACCTCTCCTTTGGGGATGGGGACAAGTCTTCTTTGGCTATGTGCCTTGGCCCCCTAGGCTTGTGCCCCCAGGCATGCTTATACCTCCTCCTCCTCCTCCTCTTCAACGCCTCTTCTAGACTCCGCCCCTCCCACATCGCTTTTTTCCCCGTACCGCCACTTTTGAGTGCCGTGGCAAAGACCGAAAAGGGGTGCCCAAAAACGAGCATGGTGTGGGTTAAAAGGAAAAACCGGAAATGTTGCCTGAACAAAACTAATGAAAAAATGTTTTATTTCCTTTTTTTGTTGGCCTCTAAGATAGATAAGGGGTTCTACTAGGTCGTATCATAAAAAGTGAGCGTTTTGGTATTCCCGCGAACATAACTCAATAAAGAATGATCCAAGAAAAATCTACAAATATCAGAGATGATACTCCCATATGTTCTTTACATTTTTGCTTTTTACAGAATTTTCCATCATAGGCAAAAGTTTCGAGAAAAAAATCCCCAAAGCGGCCTAGGTCAAAATTGGCCAAACCGGTTTTTCGGGTTTAAGACCTAGTTTTTGTTAGGGAATCGGACTGTTTATACTTCCGTCTAATAGCCCAGGGGATATTACATCGAATNTTGGTATTCCCGCGAACATAACTCAATAAAGAATGATCCAAGAAAAATCTACAAATATCAGAGATGATACTCCCATATGTTCTTTACATTTTTGCTTTTTACAGAATTTTCCATCATAGGCAAAAGTTTCGAGAAAAAAATCCCCAAAGCGGCCTAGGTCAAAATTGGCCAAACCGGTTTTTCGGGTTTAAGACCTAGTTTTTGTTAGGGAATCGGACTGTTTATACTTCCGTCTAATAGCCCAGGGGATATTACATCGAATAAAAAAACCGCATCTCGATTCCTTCATTCTTTGATTTTTTAAGATTTTTTCAAACTTCCGACCAAAAATCTCGTTTATGGCCAATTTTCTATTAAAATGGCCGATTTTTGCCATTTAATTAGAGAGTGGAGGGCCGAGACAAGATTGCCTAAGCCTTTACTGGTTTCCAAGATAGCCGATTGTTAGCCTAATTGTTTGTGAGAATTTCCTCAATTTTTTTCGAAAAAAATGAAATGTGTACTCGATTTTGGATGGATTGGATTTGGAGACTCATCACCTGATCTATTATGTATCAGTAATAAAATTTAAAAGATCTAGATCAAAATTTTCCAAGAATCTGGATTCTATATCATAATTGGAATCTCGATTCTAAAATGAGCACAAAAACGCCATTGAATTCCAAATTTTTTTTTGTAGCTCCTCGATTTTTTGACGCGGAGGCATGTTGTGTTAAAACATATTGTGGTCTGATTTCTTTTTCTCTGTCCATTCACTTTTCCCATAACAGATGATAATAAGAAATTCGCTTCGAAAAATCGAGGATTCAAAGCAATTCAATCGGCGCCCAATTTTTATCGTATATCATTATTGGATGCTAATAAATCCAATTTTTGTTCTGTTCTTCTGATGCCCAAAAAAGAATGACGAAAAATGTGCGAAAAGAGACGGGATAAAAGACATTCATAAATTGAAAAAAATACTTTATTTTTTGTTGGTCTCTAAGGATAATGTTCTGATACAAAAAAAAAGTATGACGAAAAGTGTGCGAATAGGACGGGACAAAAGACAGTCAGAACAGTTATAGATTTTTGCGTCAATTTGAATCTTTGAAGGGGACGGAATTGGATAGATATGGATATGCCAATGCAACGGGAAGAAGCCGAGACAAATACACATTGATCCTCCTCATTGTCAGCAGCGCCGCTATTCAGAGGAACATCAACCTAAAAATGTTTTTTTTAATAAAATCAAAGCTTGAATCACCCCAATCAAAGCCTTTTTGTAACCAGTGGGAAATTCAATTTTCAAAAATTTATAAGGGCTCCCTATTTACTGGTATTCCATCTAAATTTTCAAAAATTTTCTCCCACTACATCCCCTAATAAAAAAAATTTCCGCAGCTTTATTTTTATCCTAAAAATTCTATCTCCAGCGGATGGCCCACAAAAGGGGTCGCCGGCACCTCTTAATTAGTGATTTTTTGGTACTTGTACAGTTTACGTTTCAAATTTTCAAATAGTTCAAAAATCCTGGAAAATTCCATATTTTTATAGTTTCATCTTTTACTAGAGGATTTTCGAGGGTGCTGAATCTGAACATGACATTTGTTTTATCATTTCATTATGTAAAATCTAAGATTTTTGTTTTGACAAAAAATCAGGTACTTGATAAAATCTTTGATTTTTTGATCAAATGAAAAATCTAATGTCAGATTCGGATTCAGCATCATCGAAAACCCTCAGGTTTCTCGCGAAATTGTAAAATGTGGATTTTTGATTTTTACGTAGTGGGATTTTGAAAAATTTGACACGTAAACTGTACAAGTACCGATTTTTTTCTATAACTAAAATGGCAAAGACGCGCTCGACCCACTTGTCAGTCCTTCCTCCTGACCCTGACTAAGGCTTGCCCCCCCCCCTTACCGCTACTTTCAAGAACCAACCATAAAAGAATGACAACGCCGATGTAGAGAAACTAAAATGATAAGAAATTAAATGGGTTATGTGCTTAAATACTTACCGCATTGGACAAAAAGTTTTCCTCCATAAGCTGGCGACTTCCATTTGGTGCTAAAAAAATTCACAAAATTAGGCTATTAAATGCAATAAAATGAGCTCACGCGGTTCCGGTCTTCTGTCACTAACCAAATTCGTGTTAAAGAAGGAAGCGAAGAAAGAAATGGGGAAAACACCGATTCCCAATGAAAATTGAACACCGCCATGGCCGCCGTTGTCACCGCCCCATTGGAACATTCCGGGAAAGCCCTAAAAAGGAAGATTTATGAGTTAAGAAAATTTTTTTATAAAAATCAATTATTTGATTATATTTATTTATAATAACAGAAAGAACAGAATCGGTAGCGGGAATAGGAGAAGACTTGACGATCAAAAATATTTCGGGGCCCCAGATAAAAAAAAAATTAAAAAATTCGCAATATTAAGGTGTGCTGGCGATAGTGGCCGCTATGAGAAAACATTTGAAAATTTTGATCCTTTTCTTAAGGAAGTTGGTCAATTTTGGTTCGATTTTTTTCTACACCTTTCGAACATCCTGAATATTTTCAGATTTTTGATTTTTCGTTTTCGGGGAAGGGAGATCCCCACCCCTGGCTCGTCATTAACCCACCCCCAACGCCCTGTTGATATGATTGCATTTAATTCTCTTAATATTTACCGGATTTGTGTCTTCGCTGCGTTGACCCTGAGGACGTGGCGGAATTTTTTCTCTCGGATCACTGTCTCCGCCACCTCGTCCATACAATGGAATGACCTAAAAATGGACTGATCATCATACTTTAATAGGGACGTAACGAGCCCGATCATAGAAGGGATCGCTGAAAGTGACAAGAAAATCTCGCTGACAGTGATAAAAAAGAGTTTCGGATCGCCGAAAAACGTTTTTTGACTCTGAATGAACCGAATTTTTTTTGGGGGGGGGGGGTTTAATCATTTACTTAAGAATTGATATTTTTGTGGTTATGAAGAAATTTCACAAATAATTACCCGACACCCCAACTCTCTATAGTGATAAATTTGAAACATTTAGATGAACTCAACAGGGGATGTTTATGGGGTTTTCGATTTGTCATGGTTTTATAATGATATGAGATTTTTTAATTTGATTTTTTGACAATTGCCTTAAGCTTAGGAAGCATCTCGAATTTATAAAACAAAACCTTTTCCTTGCTTATTGAGCTTTTACACACGGGGCACAGCTGTCTATAAGGACGTGTATCGAGCCACTGGTAAAGACAAGGCCAACAAAACAGATGACCGCACATCGAAACAACCTTAACTTGGCATTATAAAATTAAGAAAATAAAATTATGACCAAATTCCCATTAAAAACAATAGCTGAAAGTATCCTTGTGAGAGCTGATAATAAGAAAAAAACGAATTTTTTGGGTAAAGAACCAAAAACATGCAACTTTTTTAACTTTTTTACTCGATAGAAAGTTTTCCAAAAATTTAGTTTCCCATTTTGACTTACTGCATCCTTCGCCGTGTCCAAGCAAATATTGCACTCGAATCTGCAAAAAATAATTATAATATATCATAGACCAGAACAGAAGAATCCAAAACCCGTATGTGCAAAAAGTAAACCTCGAGTCCTCCTTTTCCTTGTGTCGTCGATCCTCCTCAGCACTACTCGATGAGCCTGCTGCCGTTTCATTGCTGTTAGTCTCTCCCCCGTTTTGCGGGTTGTCATTTGTAGATTCGTGCGGTGATCCATTTGTGGAGGAGGGCAGAATGTTTTGTTGCTGCTGGCCAGATCCACTATTGTCGGCGGTAACAACATTGTCGGTATTGTTCATTTTGTTGAAAAACGCCATATTTAATTTTAGCAATTTAATCAAGATGGTGATGTAACTATAAGAGGGGGGTGGCAACTGCCTCCTCCATCGCGGAAAAATTTAAAAATTTCAGGAGGTAGAAGGGGCACTAGTTCAGGATAGTAGAAGGGGCACTAGTTGCAAAGTGGCTGCTTTTGAAATCCCACAAATTTAACAGGGGGGACCCTTTTCATTTGAAAACCAAAATCCAAATTTTTCCATTTTTTTTAAACTTTTTAACTACTTTTCAAGCAAAACAGTTGGA
>LDKF01000895.1:12909-51414 GCA_001026735.1 Rotylenchulus reniformis
CGATTTTTAAGAGAATTATTTAATTTGGTCTATCAAAAAACAAAAATGATACTTAAAAATGATAGGATCGAATTTATACATAATGAAGCAAAATTCCGGATTACCTGCTTTATGACCATGATGTTTTATTTTTTGCACTAGAAAATGATAATATTAATTAAAACAATACAATTGCCGTTTTAATATAATGTACATTATTATCGTGCATATTTATGGCTTTTTTGCGCTATAATATCCTAATTATTATTAAGTCACCTTTGATATGACTGGTCTCATTGAAAAATAAAACTCCATAAATAGATTAAATAGCGAAAATACAATTCACCTCATTTCGTAGACTCCCGACGGGTTATATTCCTTGGTGACAAACAACTTCTCCAGCAGAATGTCAGGCCTTTCTGCAACTCCAGCCAGCGCAGATATGAACCAGCAATTGCCGAGGTAACCTGAATTTAAAAAACAATTAAAGTAAATATTGTTGCATAAAACAAAATTGAGTAATTAATTAGTTTCTTCTGATAGATAATATTACAAATGTGTAATTGCAATAGTAGAATTACATATACATATTCAAAGAATTTACAATCAAAAAACTCTAAAAAAATTCGAAAAATTCGAACAGATAAAGATTTTATAGGTTGCGTATTGTAACATATACCTCACCTTGTTCGACGTCCGTTGGTTGCGGATCATTGAACAACGACCATGGGGCCGTATTGTTGTTGTCATGGGTAGCAATTTTATCGGGCCGAAGCCATTGGATGTCAATATTTTTCGCCTCAATACCCACCGAGCTTGTTGCATGCGGAAATGAGTCGTCCACAAAAGTTTGTTCGTGGTTTCTAATCGGGGACAGATCAAAGTTGAGGCCAAACTTGGGATTAGGATTAGGGACAAGGATTTGTAGGGACGAGGAATCCCAGAAAAAAAAATATTTAATAAAAAATTTGGAAGAAAATTACTGGATCTGATAACCGACCAGCAAAAGGGAGAAAAAATGTACTAACTGAATAATGCGAGATATTCCTTCTCCTGAGTGAGTTAAAAAATATTTAAAAACCTGAATTTCTGAATTATGTCATTATATGCATCGGTATGTGCCATGGGATCCTTCTCCTCTATCAAAGTGCATTTATCCTCTGTTGTGAATGTGATTACCCAAAAAACGATGAAAAATGCAATAATTAACAATATTCTTGTCATCTTCTAAAAAATATTATTTTAAAATTTTTGATTACAAGAATAATTAAGCATGTTATGAATTACTTAATGTATATTTTACAACTTTATATAGATAAAATTTCATTCATTGAAGGCTATAAATGGAACTCCAACCCATTTCATGATACATCATAGATCAATCCTATACAGCAGAAGAATCAAATTCAAATCTAAACATTTTTAGTTACGTTACCTTTGATCATTTGCATGATTTGGGTTCATTATGCATTATAAAAAAATGTTTATTAATATCCATCCGAATTTAACTTACCGGATCCATAGCAATTTTATATCAAAATTCCAAAATTTTATCTTTATTAATAAGCGCACGATTTAAGAAAATAAAAAACAACTATGCATGCTTAGTACCTTATCAAATTTGAATCATCAATAATCGTTAAGCCTCATAATTATTTTAAAATTATTCAAACAATAAATTTGCAAAAAAAATTAATTTGGTGTTATAATCTCGAATTTACAAAAAGCCCAAATCATCGGTGAAATGATCAAGATGGGGTAACTAAAAATCAACTGTATAGATTTGCTAGGTTTCATCTTAACAATAATTTATCGTCATGAAATGGATTAATAAAGATCAATATACTTTTTCTTTGAATAAAAAATTATCAATTTATGGCATAACGGGTTTATATAATAAGCAATCCATAAACATGGTTAATTCATCTTATAGTCAGAGATTATTAAATATAAATCCTTTTTAAGGAAAATGACAAAAATATTATCATTTATTGCATTTTTAAGCCTTTTTGTAATAATCGCAGTTGAGGATAATCATTTTTTAATAGAAGAAAAGGATCCATGGCCATACCATAATTTTTGGCCTTAAAGGCCAAAAATTTTTGGCCTTAAAGGCCAAAAATTATGGCGCCAAAAAAGGCTAAAGGTCAAAAATTATGGCGACTATAAAACGGAAATATAATTGTTTTTTTATATAAATGCCTCCTTAAAAATTATTATACATGCCTCCTTAAAAATTAACATATAAAAATAATGTGTATTTCTGAATTATTTGATTATATATGCATCAGTGTGGCCATGGATCCTTTTCTTCTATTAAAAAATGATTATCCTCAACTGCGATTATTTCAAAAAGGCTCAAAAATGCAATAAATGATAATATTTTTGTCATTTTCCTTAAAAAGGATTTATATTTAATAATCTCTGACTATAAGATGAATTAACCATGTTTATGGATTGCTTATTATATAAACCCGTTATGCCATAAATTGATAATTTTTTATTCAAAGAAAAAGTATATTGATCTTTATTAGTCCCTATCGGGACGACCGGGCACCCCATACAGTGAATTTTCTGGAAAATATCATTTAAAATGCCAATTTTCTTAAGAAAATGCCGCCGGTATTTTTTTGAGAATGGCCGAAAATTCTCAAAATTTTCTCGCCGGTATTAAAAAAAAAAAAACTATTTAGGTATGCTACAACCACAAAGGCACCAACATTAACAGTGGAGGGGAAGGTACAATATTAAGGATTTGTGAACTTATCAATTGATCGGTAAGTGATGGGAGTTAGTATGGCCTTTCCCAAGGGCCTTAACACGCTAGGTGTTGCCGTCTTATGGATGAGCCGATTTCAAGCCAAATTGCAAAATTCATAAAAAATCAAAGAGTGGGCCAATCAAGATGCGGGTTTTTGTATTAGATGCAGCATTTCTTAAGTTATTAGGGGATGTATAAATAGCCCGATTTCCTGTTTAAAATCTGGTCTTAAATCCGATAAACCGGTTTTGCCATTTTCGACCTAGTCCACTACGGGAATTTTTTCTCGAAAATTTCAATAGCTATGATAAATGGCTCAAAAAGTAAAAACGTAGAGGACATATGGAAGTATCATTTCTGAAATTTGTAATTTTTTACTTCGTTCTTTATGGAGCGAACTTTTTATCAGACGACCTGATAATGAACTGGGTTCTATTGAGGTGTAGCTGTCCATAGTCCATATCCATACTACTAATTCACTGTGTCAGTCTGTCTATGTTTCACAAACTTTTTAAGCCGTTTTAAAAAATTTTTTGACACGATTGTTTTTGGCGCTATTTTGAAATTTGGAAATTGTTATGTATGTGAATAAATGGGGGAAGCCCGTATGAATCGAACTTGAGTATCCTTTTTGTTGAATCCAGACATCTACTACTTCCTCGTAGTAGATGTCTGGATTCAACAAAAAGAAAACTCAAGTTCGATTCACATTTCACACGGGCTTCCCCCATTTATTCACATATACGCCCGCTCCCATCATTAGCAGCGAGTGTGTGATATCAACCACTGCAAGCCAATCACGCCTCTGCAAGCACTCTAACCACGATACACACATGTGGATTAGTGATGTTCGAGAGTCGATTTTTTCCGAGACTCGAGAATCGAGACCGAGATCGAGAAATGGACCCGAGACCGAGAAATGACCCCGAGACTCGAGATCGAGACCGAGATATCGAGAAATTTCTAATTTTCGCTTTAAAATGAACAAAAATTTCAATTCTCAAAAGCTAAAATGAAAAGAGCTGCTGCTGTGGACAAAGCAAAAACATATAAGGGACAAAAATTCGACATAATAAATTTTAACTTACATGGAAAAACCTTTATTTTGTTGTTGTATTCAAAAATTGAATAATAAAAAAATAAACCACAAAAATTGAGGAAAAACAATAAATTTTAATATGAAGTTAGTGTGAACAAAATGTGAACAAATCGTGGTGAGTCGTTTCGGCGAAAAACGCCATAATGGGCGTTTCGGCGAAAACCGCCAAAATAGAATTACTTTCCCTTAAAACTTTTTGACAAAAAGTATAAAAGGCAAAGTTGTTCAGAATTTTATGCTGATTAGAATGGTATAAAAATTTATCCCAAATTCGAACAAAAAGTTCGAAATTTTCCCGAAATACTTAAAAATACGGTTTTTAGGGGATATTTCGCATTTTTTGTTCGAATTTCGGAAAATTTTTTATACCATTCGAATCAGCATAAAATTCTGAACAATTTTTCATCTTATACTTTTTGTCTAACAAATCTAATAAAAAAGTTTTAAGGAAAAGTATNAAAAAAATAGTCATTTGAAAAAGTTTTCCAATATACTTACATTCCTTATGAAATTTGAATAGGTACCTCCAATAATCGGGATTTGTATCCAGATTCAGGACAACTATCAACCCTTGAAATGAACATTATAATTCTTATATAAACAATAAATTTGCAAAAAAATCATTTTTGGTGTTATAATCACGATTTTTAAAAAAACCAAATCATTGGTGAAATGATCAATGAAGGTGACTAGATATTTTTATATAGATTTGCTTTGTTCTTCTTACCTAACAATAATTTGTGCTTCATGAAATGGATTCATAAATATCCTTTTACATTTTTTAATAAAAAATTATCAATAAAAGGTATATAAAAATACTTCGCAATATGGTTAATTCATCTTTAGTCAGGGCTTGTTAAAAAATTATTTCTTAAGGAAAATGACAAAAATATTATTAATTATTGCCTTTTTGACCCCTTTTGGAATAATCGCAGCTGAGGATAACTACTTCTTAATAGAAGAGAAGGATCCCATGGCGCATACCGATGTGTATAATCAAATAATTCAGACTTACAGGTCATCATTTTTATATTTTAATTTTTAAAGAAAATCGTTGTATGTGTTCGCTTATTTGGCTCCGTTCACGATACACAGATTTGTATCTTTTAAAAATTATTCATAGTGTTTCATAGTTTTTTTAAATTCATCCGTTTCTGGATTCTGCCGCCTCGAAAAACCCTGTATCTACGATTTCTCGGCTTTTGATATTCTCGCGCTCGAGAGAAAACCAGGGTGCTAAGACTAAGAATAAGACGTGAAAAAACCGCCATATAGCCAATCTGTCCAAAATTTTTATTAAACTTACTATCCTGTAAGCCGAAAATGTAAAAAGCGAAATTATCTAGAATTTTATGCTCTATTTATTGGTACTTATAATTTTAAAAATCTAATAAAAAGTTCGAAAATTTTTATGAAAATCCTATTTTGATGTTTGCGAAAATTTCGAACAATTATATATCCTATCCCGCCATAATTTTTGGATCCGCTTCTTGAAGAAAGAAAAAGCGATTATTTTCGAAGCTATAATTTATTTTATGAACCACTGGATGCTGAAATTAATATTAACATTGCTGGTATAAAATGAAAGACGGGGATTGAAATCTGGGCAAAAAAGTAAAAGTTTCGATAAACTAAAGAGTATGAATTCTGTTTTAAATACCTTATTCATATGTACTACAATTTTTAATATCCGTAATCCGCCATCGATAGGGTTGCTAAAATTTAGCCCCTTTCTGCTGCTGTAGGGACCATAAACGGACATTTGTGGACGACTCATTTCCGCATGCAACAAGCTCGATTGGGAATTTGGCTTTGATCGAGGCGGAAAATATTGCCATGCAATGGCTTCGGCCTGACAAAATTGCTACCCATGACAACAACAATACCCCGTGATCGATTCTCAATGATCCGCAGCCAACGGACATCAAACAAGGTGATTATAATAAAATTTGTTTTTTATATGGTCTATACTTCACGTTCCGTTGCGTCTCACGAAAAGGCTCCAGCAATTAGTCCTGTTTAAATTAGTATTTTACATGCCATTGACCAGCCGAAAGGATGCTTGCGCTTTAGTCCAAAATCCCAAATCCACCGGTGCTAGTAAAAGTCAATAAACTATAGCTGATTACTACAAAGTAGAGATCGGACTTTAGGTTCGAGATCGATCTCGATTCGAGATTCTCGAAAAATCTCGAATCTCGAAAAATCTCGAAAACTACTCAAAAGCTTCGAGATCGATCTCGATTCGAGATTCTCGAAAAATCTCGATCTCAAAAAATCTCGATGAAAATTTTTCGAGATCTCGATCGAGATTTTCTTCAAAAAATATTTTTGACAAAATAATTTGGAAAAAATTACTACTGAAATTTAAAATGGTACATAATTAATCAATGAAAGAGGGAATTCAAACACAATTTAATTCGCATTCGTTTTTTCTGTTAATTCGCATTCGACGATATGTGGAAACAAACATACTGCATTAACCAGAGGTTGTAAATATAAACAATGTTACTGGAAAATCACATGCTGTCTTTCTTTTTTATATAATTTTTTATTAAAATGTGAATAGGTTAAAAATGGATAAAAGGAATTAACTGTAATTATTTAGAAGTACTGTTCTAATTTTTTCACCCTAAAGTGGCAAAAATGAAAAACCTCTGAAACGAAGAAAAGAGTTCGATAAAACAAGAGAATGCATATGAAAAAGAAAATGAGTACTGTAACACGTCCGCTAACTATTGGTCCAAAAAATTAGAACAGTATTTGCCTAAAAATTAGTTAATTTATTTTAAGACAATGGACCAATTGGTAGAAGATTTAGTTGAGATTTAAAAGATTTTACTTAAGATTTAGAAGTTTTTACATGAGATTTTGGATATTTAATAGCAAGATTTATTTAAAGATTTTGCTTAAAACAGTTCGAATATATTAGAATTTTTCGAAAAATATTTCGAGATTTAGCGAGATTTCTCGAATTTTTTGAGGTTTCGAGATTCGAGATCTCGAAGATTTTTCGAGATCGATCTCGATTAGAGATTCTCGAAAAATCTCGAATCTCGAAAGATCTCGAAAAATGCCCAAACTTTCGAGATCGATCTCGATTCGAGATTCTCGAAAAATCTCGAATAATCTCGTATCCGGTCTCTACTACAAAGTGACTAAAGAGGTAAACGACTAAAAATATATGATAATTTATTTATTATTTGAGCAAACCACTGGTATCATTTGATACTCTCATGTGGTGCGAATAATACAATGTAAATGCAAATATGGATATAAGGTCGATAAATGAATAGGTAGTCAACAAACGCAAAGTCATCGGGGCAAAATAACAAACAGACAAAAAATAGATTGCGACCTCACTCAGGACTTAATTTGTTTCGAGGAAATTCTTGAAATTTTTCGGGGTGGGGATATTCATGGCTTCTTTTGGCAATTTATTCCAATGATTGATAATTCGATGAAAGAAATTGTTTTGAAATGATTTTTTACTATGTTTTTTGACTTTTAGAAGGAGCGGTCTTCGGGTAGATCTATCGGAGAAGTTGAAAAATTTAGAGGAGTTTAGGTGAGTAAACCCACGAATAATTTTAAGAGCAGTGGTTAAATCCGTAATTCCCCTTCTATCAGTGAGTTTTTGGAGTTCACAAACTGTGAGTCGTTCTTCATATGATCTAGGAGTTAGACCACATTTTTTGAGAGCAATTCTGGTANATTATAATTGATGATTTCCAAACCGATGGAATCTGACCACTGTCTAAAATAAATCGGAAAAGATCTGTAAGGATTGGTGCCAATGGAACTGCACATTTATTTAAGAGAATATAAGGAATATTATCTGGAGAAGTGGAGTTCTTTGCCGGTAAATTTCTGAGAATATCCCATACTATATATTTATTTAAATCAATATCAGTATTTATTTAAATCAATATCAATTAAAAATATATAAAAAATTACTAGTAAAATAATATTAAATATAAATAAAAATAATTAATGAATTTTTGAAAATTCTGGTGAAAATAACGAAGCTTGCATTTTTTCAAAAATAAATCTTTCCTAATTTTAGATACAGAAAATTTTGATTTTAAGCATACATTTTAAATGGGAGAAATAAAAATTTGGTTCACTACGATAATCCCGACAATTTCCGTCCCGAATTCATGTTAATAATAAAAAATAATAATTTTCCCAAATCCCGATCTCTCTGTGCTTAATAAAATTGTAGGATTCAGATATCGATCCTGGAAAAATCATTTATTTTTTAAGAATTGGATCAAATTTTTTTGAAAATTTTTTGAAAAATTGCAAGCTTCGTTAATTGACCAAAAGATTTTTAAAAGAATTTTCAAAAAAAAAATAATTATTATTTTTATTTATTATTTAATATTGTTTACTAGAATTTTATTTATTTATTTATATTTTATTCATTGTACCTCTTTAGTCACTTTGTAGTAATCAGTCATATTTCAATGACTTTTTGATGCTAGGATGTTAAAAAAATAGTGCCAAATGAGGGTTTCTGGTATTTTTAATTTTCGAAATAAGAACAAAATTCGAAATTTTTGTGAAACATTCTATTTTCGATATTTTCTAAAAGTTTCGAACTTTTTTAGCCGAATTTCGAAAAGTTAAACGTACCAAAGGGAGAGCCAAAAAGTACTATCAGGGCTTTTTTAACGACCCAGCATCATGCTCTCCATGTGCGCGGAAGTTAGAAACTGAAAACGCAATCAAAAATCAGAAAATAAATAATAAAAAAAAATAAAAAAATTAAATCCTCACTGGGCGTTTTCATGGGTACTGAATCCAAAAATCATTTTCAGATTAATTGCTAAGCCCATTAAAGGATCATCTTTTGAAATATTTTTCTTTTTAACAACATAGAAATTAAAATATACTTTAAAAAGTTAATTTCAATTTAAAATAGAAAAATCTATTTTTTATTATTGGTAGTTGGAGGTAAAATAAGAAACCTGAGGTTTTGCCATGCATCTTCGAACGAAAATCATATAAAAAAATCAATTTTCTGCCAATAAATTAAATGATTTCCAATAGCATGGATTTTCTTAAAAATATGATGAAGTTGACAACAGATTCGTATTTTCAGCACTCATGATACCCCCATTAAGAATTTAAAAAATTATTTATTTATTTTTTATTTTTATTTTCTTGATTTTTGTCCACAAAAATCGGATCGCAAGTTTCGCACCACCGCTTGAATATTTGATCGACTGACGGGATTCGAAATGAATTCGAATCCACGTCAGATATACCAGTACGCCATATGCACAAATTTTTTTCATAATGAAAATTCATTGTGAAATTTTTTTTGAAGAATATATAAATTTCATTCTTTTGGTTTTATTTTTCTTTTATTCCATTTAGTTATCTTGAATTCAGGTCGTCTCGACAACTGCTGGTTCATATCTGCGCTGGCTGTAGTTGCAGAACAACCTGAACTCCTGGAGAAGTTGTTTGTCACCAAGGAATACAACCCAGCGGGAGTCTACGAAATTAGGTGAATTTTATTTTTCCAATTTTCGTAACAATTTGGTTTTTATGCCATAAATAGGGAGCGGATTTTTATGCAAATGCATATTTTTTTTTGCTGGCTCAGAACAGCCTGAAAATCACGTAAAACATGTTTTTAGCATGTTTTGAACTCTCTAGAATGGATTTCTAACTGCATATTTTTGCATATTTTCGACTTTTTGCGCATATTTGCATATTTCGCATATTTTGCGCATATTTATGCATATTTTGGGCACTTTTTGAGAAAAATATGCATATTTTGAGATTTTTTTTGCACTTTTTGAAATTTTTCGGACTTTTTTTTTTGGCAATTTTGAAAAATTCAGAATGGTTAAACTATTATAAGTTTCAAAGAAAAATGGCCAAATTTCTTAAGAAAACACATAATTTTCAAAAAATCTCCAAAAAGGCATGAAAACGGCCAAAAATGCAAAAAAAATAACAAAGTTAATTTTAACCTAAAAATGCCTTAAATATGCTTAAATTCGCTTTAAAAATAGTTTTTTACGATTTTCGAGCAAAAAATTTGCAATTTTAGGTGATATTTAGTCAAATTTTTATGCATATTTTGTGCATATTTTGGAAATTTTGAGCATATTTTGCGCATATTTTGGCATTTTACGTGCATATTTTATGCGCATATTTTGAAAATTTTTGCGCATAAAAATCCGCTCCCTAGCCATAAAAGCCAAAAATAATACGTATACAAGAATATTTTTCCAGTTTTTATCGGTTTAAACAAAAAATTTTTGGCTTAATACGACGTTTTTAATAAACATCTTCATTTTTATAATAACTATTAGGATACGGTCAACTGAACTTTCAAAAATTTAGTTATAACCTAATTCTAAATATAACATCGGTGTGAAAGTCTTGAAGGAATTTGGTCACTAATTGTTTTTAGACTTTGCATCGATGGCATTTGGCAGCACATTCTGGTGGATGACTATTTCCCGTGCCATGCGCAAGGCCACAGAATGTTATTCGCGACCGGGAGCAAAAAGCAACTTTGGGTGTCGCTGATCGAAAAGGCATTGGCCAAAGCGTTCAGCAGCTATTCGGCTCTTTCTGGCGGACGAATAATTGAAGGTCTTTTTTAATTTTTGAATATGCTACTCGATCAGAAGAAGATTCTTACATATATATTTTTTATTTTAGGTCTTTCAATCCTGACTAAGTGGGCAGTATTTTCGATCGATCTGGTGGATTATAGGAAGATGGGCACAAAGGATCCCGAGCTGGACCTGCTTTGGGCTCGACTGATCCATGCCCGAAAGGCCCGGTACTTAATGATTAGCGGTTGTGACTGGTTCAGAGAAAAAAAAAACAAATTATTTTTACTAAACAACCCCATACAAGATCATACATGTCCTTTTTTGTTTTATGAAGTTGGTGGAAAACGCGTAAATACCGCACTGTCGGACTGGTGACATCACATTCATATTCGATTCTGGATGTTCGACATCTTTCGAGGGGACAACGGTGATTTTTTGTTTTATGCGTTTTTTTCATTTTTCTTCGATTTTTCAGTCTTCTGCAACTTCGCAACCCCTGGGGCAGCAAACCTTGGCTCGGCGAGTACAGCCAAGATTGGCCCGGATGGACGCCTGGCCTGAGACGGGAACTGGCCAATAAAGCTTCCGACTTGCCCGGCACTTTCTGGATGCCATTCCATCGATTCATCGAATATTTCGATTTGGTTGGCATTGCGGAGATCCGGGACCACCAAGGATGGGTGACAACTGACAACCCGCTACAAGGTCGACATTGGCTGGCAAGATGACCAAACAGTGTAAGTGTCATTTTGATAACTTTAGGTACCGTATTCTTTTATATTTTCCAATCATGATGTCATAATCTGACAATGAGAATAGCCTTGTATGAAGCAATATTATTCTTAAATTATGTAAAGGGTTGTTCTAAATTTCCACCATGCTCTGATGGTGGTCTAATAATAAATTAAGCATATTCAGAAGGAATACCTACGATATTTGACAAATTTTTAGTTATCACCTCTAATGTTTAACGCATTATTCGTTTATTGGGTGTATTTAATTGATGACTAAATTTTTTTTCTTTTTTTGGTGCAATTTTAATTATAGACAAAAATAATTATTGTTTTTCGAAATCATCATATCGGATTTATCATATCGGGTTTTTCAGTTAATAGACATATCGGATTTTGATTTTATCAAACTTACAAAAAATACTAATCTAAATTTTCCAATCAATTTTAGTGTAATTCGATTGGTTATCACCGAGCGGACAGAGTTATGTGCTACACTCTTTCGGCATAATGCAAGACTGAGCACGGATAATGTGGACATTATGCTGTTGCTACACAAGCAAAAAGGAATAAATGAGCCTGGTCAGATTAAATTTCTTTGGTTGAAATGGAAAAGAGATTAATGAATTTGTTAGATCCAGCCAGGG
The DNA here is from genome assembly GCA_001026735.1 of Rotylenchulus reniformis. Lineage (NCBI taxonomy): Eukaryota > Metazoa > Nematoda > Chromadorea > Rhabditida > Hoplolaimidae > Rotylenchulus > Rotylenchulus reniformis. Next base: position 24,714 of record LDKF01000895.1, read on the forward strand.
CTGGATCTGAAGCACGGACTTGCTCCAAGCCGGCCCGGCCTCAACTAAAAAATCCAGCCCGGCCCGGCTCAACCCGGATAGGCCCGGAAAATTTTTTCCTAAATTTTCTTTTTTGTCAAAATTTTTAACCATTTTTAAAAATCATATTTTTAGCAACATAGAACAATAAAAATATCAAGAATTATTATTCGAATAATTATTTGATTATTTGATTCATTTTATCATCTTGAAAAAATTTTCAGAATTTCTTAATAGAAGTTTAAATGTTTTTCCTACAATTTTTGACAATAAAACTTCCTAATAAAAACATCTAGTATGCTTTGAATTTATATTTAAAAAATCATAACAAATTCAACTCCCATGAGTTCTATAAATTTGTAAATTTTTCAAATGTTTTATTTTGAATTTTATTTTAAAATTATTTATTAATAAACAAATTAAAAATATTTAATTTACTTTTCATTTTTTATTAAAAATTTCAATATTTTTGGGCTGCGATCGGAAAAATTTCCCCTACCGGGCCTTTGTCCGAGCCGGCCCGGCCCGGACGAAATCAGGCCCGCCGGCCCTAAGACACCTAGGATCCAGCCTGAATACAGATCTTATCTATAAATGGTGACATTATTAGGTATATCCTCTGAAACCCCATAACTTCTATATTTTTTTTGGCCAAAATCGGCGTGAATCTTGCATTTATTCCCATTTCAATTAAAATTTTTTATTCTTTTTTTTTGAAAAACAATGAAAATCACAACCGTGAATGCTTTCTATAAATTTTTGACATAAAGAATGATCATTTTTCAATGCTGCAGAAGCCCCTTAGTAAGAAAATTTTTTACGGAGTTCATTTCAACATTTATTCACATACCATTTCCAGGACTATGAGATAAAAAAATGGACAAATTATCCTAAAAATGGAGTAAATTTTTTACCCTTCACCAGAGTAAGGTGTGAAGCATATATTCACAGAAAAAAATAATGAAATCAAAGGGCGAAAATCCATAAGCAAATAATTTAATTCAACTGAAATTGAATTTAATCCGAATTATTGAGCAAATCTCATCACACTAAAAAATTATCATAAACATAAACCGAAGGAAGAAAAAGAGATTTATGATTAACATCCAATTAGCAGAGTTACCCTTATATATTTCGCGCCTTTGCATGTTTATTTATAGCCCAAATCCACGCATCTAAACCCAACCACATTATCATATATCCACCCGATTCTTACACGACATAAATACTATGAATTTGTTAATAGGAAAATAAAACTTTAAAATTTAAAAATAGAGGGAAGAGGATATTTTAACAGTTTCATAAATTTTTGTCGATTCAGATGATCTGATTGCGCGTTCGCCTCGCAATCTGAATCCATTTGTGCGCACCGATAACATTTTTCTTGACTCCGGGAAGTACCTATTGTACGCGCATTCGTTTGCCAAATTTGGTGATCAGCGATTGGTTTCGGGAACCGTTGTCATACACAGGTAGCTAGTGTTACAATTGGCAATCTGGTACGTTTAACTAGGGTAGCACACGGGGGGGGGGGATTTCGGAAAAATCGGGGACGGGGATTTCCGGGGATGGCAATGTCGGGGATCGGGGATGGGGATGGCCCATCGGTAGGGGATGGGTGGAGGGGATCCCCGACTTTTCGGGATGGCCAAAAATCTAGTTTTCTAGAATTTTTTTTTCAAAAATTCAAAAAAATTTCATTAATGGTACATTCTGAAATAGGTTTTTCATTATCTTCATCACTCTGATCCTCATTAAAATTCCATTCCAAGTTTGCCGTGATCAACAAGAAAAATAACAAAATTATAAAAATTTAATAGATTTATTCACCGGTTCCTCAAAGTGTTTGAATAAATAGACCGACTTTTGAAAACCGTCAAATTCCATATAACCGTCAAAAAAAGGTGGCAGGATTTTTCAAAAAACGTTTCTGAAGAGACAGAGGTGGCAAAATTTTTCAAAATTTTTTTCTAATTTCATGAAAGTCAAATTTTTTTCACCATCATCATATTGTTCCTCATCATTTTTCGGTTGAGGAAATTTCACTGTGGAGAGTTGGATAGGGGCCGCCGGAAAAATTTTGAAAATTAGACCATTTTTCCTTAAGAAAATCGGCCATTTTTAAAAGAAATTCACTGTGCGAGGTAGCAGCGGTTCCGCTAGGGGCCGCCGGAGAAATTTTTAAAATTTGACCATTTTTCTTTTAAAAAATTGATCAATTTTAATATCCATTTCTGAAATTTTTATTCGAAAATTAAGAATGTGTCATTATTTCTAAAGAAAATTGTTGCTTTTTTTGATGGCTTTAGTTGTTTTTAATGTGTTTTTTATTAGAAAAAATTAAAATAATCAAAAATAAGTGAAAATAAGTGAAAAGAGACTCCAGATAAGATTTAAGAATATAAAGGTGGTGAGGAATTGAACCTGTATCGTTTCCACTGAGCTGTGAAGCCTATTTGTTTTGTCTTCCACCAAATTCCTTTAACAATTGAATCCAAAATGGCATCTTTAGGGGTGTATTTTCACCCCGTCCCCGTCGAGATGAGGGCCGGGGATCGGGGTCGGGGGCCATCAATCGGGGACGGGGATCATAAATTAACCGATCGGTGACGGGGCGGACTCGGTCGATTGAGTCTGTACGATTGAGTCTCCGTTGTTATTGGGTCGTTAGAGTCCTCATTCTCCATTTCTTCCGCATCACCTCCTCATCCTTCCTCTTCACTTCTAGACACCTTCCGCATCACTTCTAGACACCTTCCGCATCACTTCTAGACAGCTTCCGCATCCTTCCGCTTCACTTCTAGACACCTTCCGCATCACTTTAAGACACCTTACGCATCCTTCCGCTTCACTTCTAGACACCTTCCGCATCACTTTAAGACACCTTACGTATCCTTCCGCTTCACTTCTAGACACCTTCCGCATCCTTCCGCTTCACTTCTAGACACCTTCTGCATCCATCCGCATCACTTCAAGATACCTTCCGTATCCTTTTTACTTCTAGACATCTTTCGCATGACGCGGAAGGGCTCTAGAAGGTAAGCGGAAGGGTCTAGGAAGGACGCGGAAGGGCTCTAGAAGGTAATAAGCGGAAGGGAACTCAACACAACTATAAACGGTGCCAGGCCACAGCGCGAAAAGGCTCAAAATGGGCACAGCGCGAAAAGGCTCAAAATGAGGGATGGATAAGGAGAGACCACGAAATGCCTAAAAACTATTAATAAATAATAAAATAAACATTTTAAAATTTAATAAATAAAAATTATTAAAAAATAAGCCTTTAGCATTAAAATTTGAAAATCCAAGGCATTTGAATTTTTTGAAATTTAACTACTTGCACTAATATTTTATTGAAATTAAAGGCCAATAAAATCTTCCTTTGATGTATTTTTTGGGACCCCCCGTGCGGGGACCCCCTCCCCTGTGCGCTACCCTACGTTTAACACAGTTCTAATGTTTTTTTCCCTGGATATCGACATGAATCCGAAACTGGTACATTCCCAAATAAATCTTAGATTAATTTTAAAGTTAATTTTGGATGGGTTAAGATTAGGGATGAATTAAAGAAAAATATCAAATTTTAGGCAATTTTGGATATTTCTAATGCTTATGATGGATTTTTTAATTCTAACATCTATTTTGATACTAAATAAAAAATAATCAATAAAAAAAAGAGACAAAAATTGAAGTTAATTTTTGACAAAATAACTAATCCATTATTTCATCAAAATGTATAAATTCCCCGAAAATATAATTTATTTTGATTTTAAGGGTCATCAATCAATCACATTTCTAATTTTTTTAGTTCAAAATCAATTCTCACTGAATTGGTGCCTGTTTCATTGAGCAGCCATCACGCATCGCTAGTCTCCTTGATCCTTAAGTGGGGTAAAGTTGAAAAGATAAGCCTTTTTATTATAAATTCATTTTGAAAATATAATTAATTAAAATAAGCACTTCGAATCACATCCAAACATTTACTCCTTCCTTATCATAGTCAACAATGTCAAATTGTTTGTTCTTCACTTTAAAACCCTCAAAAAATAGCCAAATCTGGTTATCACTCATAAAATCAGTATTTTTTCTCATTATAATTATATATATGGCTTCAAAAAAAGTTCCTTGAAATCAAAAAAATTTCTTTAAATCCTAAGCCTCTGAAAATTTTAGGAAATCAGATGTCCAAATTTTTTTTAATTTAGTAAACTTAAATTATTTATTATTATTACTTTTTTCATTGATTTCAGGCTTCTTTCCATCCATAGAAATTATTTTCCTCGCTGCGGATTCGAACCCACGCCTCATTGGATGGGTGAAATTTTGTCACATCCACTGCGCCACAAATGATTAATTCAATATCGGCTAGCCGATTTTGAACTAATTCAGAATCGGCTAGCCGATATTGAATCAATTCAGTTTCGGCGATTTCGAATTCGGCTAGCCGCTGATTCACTTTCTAGCCGATTCAGTTTCGGCTAGCCGAATTCGAAATCGGCTGAAATTCAGAATCGGCTACAACATATATAAATCCTCGTCTCTTCATGGCTTCTTCAATATGTCCAATATTGTTTTATCATCAAATTACGTCAATTTAACATTTATCCCGAGGATTCCATTCTCTGAATAACTCTTCTATTTATTGTTCGATCACCTTAATTCATTGTTTGTGCCATTAAATAAATGAAAATAGAAAATAATCCTACCTATGTATAATAAAAAAACAATTTTACGAAAAATTCCACGTTAATAATCAAAAATATAATTCTCCACTTTTTAAATAAATTCTACCCTGAATGTGTATTGTTATACTTAGTAGTTTGGAGAATTACATGCGAATAATGAGTATGAAAAATTTAAGCATTTTTTATAATATAAATAATTTTCGACTTGAAAATCTCATTTAGATCCCCGTTCAAACTTAAACATAATGCAATAAAAATTACCCCAAAAAAATTCTAGGGAAGCGATGGAATAATAACACGCCGTTTTTCTGATTATTTTGCCGGAATTATGGTGATGATTGACAACAATAATACGGATTTCTCTTATCAGGTAGGTAATCATTTAAAACGCCAAAAAAATTTAAAGAAATTTTTATGAATTTTTCCTCAATAATAATACTAAATTTTATGAATTTTTCCTCAATAATAATACTAAATTTAATAAGTTTATTTTATTTATCTAATTTATTATCGTAATTAGGTATAATTCTAGGTAGCGAAGCTTTAAGTAGAACTGCGTCAGCACTTTCATTCGACAATACAAATAAATTTAATTAAAAAACTAGCTGCCTACCTCGCAGCTAGTTTTTTAATTAAATTCAAAAGAAACTGATTCTGATTTAGAAATTTTAATTTGATTTTTTTTGATTAAATCATTCAGTGTAAACTTTTTGATGAAAAATCAACAGTTAATTTCAACAAAAATAAAAAAAGTCATATAAATAACTGAAAAATACAGGTCCACTCGGACTGTCAGGGATCGAAAAATATTGTGTCAACGAGGGGTTCCTTGCTAATGGCCGATACAATTCCGCCTTTAAATCGACAAGTGATTATTATTATTTTTTTTTTTAAAAATTAAGCTAAAGTGTATCCTAAAAATGGTGTTTTTGACACGAAAAATGTACAAATGTCTAAGAATGATCAAAAATAATATTATCAAATAATATAGAAATAATAGCAATATTTATTTCTTTTAGGTTACCCACAAATATAAATTAAATGAACAGGAGTACTACTATAGTCAATAAGCCAATTAGCTGTGTTAATAAGAGATTGAACTTATTCAAGACAACCTATAAAATTTTTCAAAAAACTGAAGACATGGGTCGCTCTTTTTAAACTCAGTAAAAATGTTGAATCTTTAAAGATTGTCACTATTCTCACACAATTGGAGCAAACACGGAATTTCCAGGCTGCATGTAAAATGTAAAACGAAACATCCAAATACAAGTTCCTTGCTGTTCCCGCTTCCTCACTTTTCCCAATCTAAATTATACAAAAATTATCCGGCGATCAATGGTGGCCCGCTTGAAGTGCTTCATAAACCATATTCAATACAATAAAAATTACAAAAATTATTGCCAACTTTCGAACTGGATTTATTTAAGATATCATCGATAATAATGGTTATCACCCTAGTTATCATTTTGGTCGAACTGCAGAAAAAATAATTGTATTTTTGCCAAAATGAATTCTAAATGAAAAATGAATCATCCAAAATGAAAATTTTCTTAACGATCTAGGCCGAAATATCAAAAGGTAAAAAGTTTTGATACCTAAATTATTTTTTAATGAAATTTTACTGACGAAATCACTCATTGCCGAGTTCAATCCTGAGTCCTACAAGATCATCAGTTCGCAAATAGCATAATCCTACATACCTAGTAGCATATTTGTAGTTTTTGAATCCTTAAGAGCAATCAGGACAGAAGCGAGGACGTTGATAAGCCAAATCGCATAATCTCTAGTTTAGTTAAACTGGTGAGGAACCAGTTTTATGAATGGTTTTTTGCTGTTAGCGTGAGCAAAGAAGAACATGGCCTTGCCTGATCCGCTTGAAGGAAAACTTATGGTCAAGCCGGGTGGTCAACCACCAGAGGCAAAGTCATGATAATACGACGACATACATATGTATAACTGGAATGGAGAAGGGGCAAATAACTTGTAAGTGTTTTTTTCCGAATGAGGGTTTTCGAATTTCTTTGAAAAATTTTTCTAAAAAAATTATAATGGATATTCTATGATATATATATGAGTAACTGCACCTGGACGGAACTCTCACCCGATTTTTTGGGGCAAAATTTTTGGAAATAGGAAAAAATTTTACCTCTGCTACATAATAAAATAAGACTCGCTAAATAAGACTCTAAATAAGACCAATTTCAGAATTGCATCTTGGAGCAGTGCAATTGCGCACCCTGTACAAATCGAATTCCTATGTGATTCTAGAGGAAGGATGATTAGCAGGAAATTGAATATTATGTGAATCTTTATGCGGATAAAATTGTTTTTCGCAAATTTAAACGATGGGAAATTATGTATGGGCTTAAAAAGCGATGGAATTGATAGATTGGAAGATAGTCTGATTTCTGTTGCATGTTGAGCAATTTTCATATGTTTTTTTGGATAAATTGTTGTTGGGTTAAGATGAGATTTGGTGTAAACGAATTTGGGGCAGCGTATTTAAGTGTGATTATGAATATTATGTGAATCTTTATGCGGATAAAATTGTTTTTCGTTTAGTAAGTGGACCAATAAAGATTTTAAAAAAAAAATCACAATCGATCATGCATTATTTATTTAATTTCTAATATTTGGTCTCATAGTCATGGGTTTTTTCTTCAATCACATCGTTTTCCCACCATTCAAAAAATTGCGATTGAGGCAAGCAAAGTAAAAATTAAAATTGGAAAATGCCTGCCTAATGGAATTAAATTATTATTTTATTATTGCTGGGATTTTAATCATCATTTAATGAAAAAGCAAATTTAAACGATGGGGGAGAGGAGGCAAAAGAGAAAGATAGCAATTAGTAAGCAATTCCATGTCGCAAGGGGGGGGAAGGTTTAAAATTGCTGTATAAAATCCCGAAAAACTTACCTATTTGGCATCATATAATCCAATATTTATAAGTTTGTTAAAATAAATTATAATTTATCTTAAAAGAAAACTCCCTTAAAATCAAATGATGGCCTCGAAAACACATATCTCATCTTACATTTATTTTGGACAAATCTTCTAAGTTATTAGTAAATTTTTCCCATTTTCGCCAATTTTTCTACAATTCATTTCATTCATTCGTTACATAATCGAGATTCTTTGAAAAATTTGATTCTCGAAAAATCTTGAAAAAAAGAAAATTCCATTCGAGATTCCCAAATTCTTGAAATATGTAAAAATTCTTTTTTTAATCTGATAACAAATAATTTTGTGGCTTTTCATATTTCTTATAAATAAAATTTTCAATCCCAATCCTAAAATACTGAAAAATGGCCAAAACAATGTTCATTGTTGCTTTATTGGTGTTGGCATTGGCACTGGCGGTGGTTGTACAAGCAGCGCGGCCAAGAGGCGGTAATAGTTTATGCAAATTAATTCATTTTTTGACTTCCGAATAAATTTGAAGAATGGGCTTTTAAGGTGCTAAAAATTTGGGCATTTTTTATATTTATTTTTATCGCTTGGATTACAAAGTTCGGATTTATGGAATTGCCAAAAAATAATCCTTTCACTAGTTTAAATAATAGAAAATTCTGAAAATTGTCAGGCTTATTTAAACTGATTGCCATAAAAATCCGAACTCTGGAACTGATTCAAGTTATAAAAATAAATTTGAAGAATTTACTCAAGTATTTAACACCAACAATGCATATCCGTTATAAATCAAATCTTTTAATTGAATAATAAACATTAATTTTTTTGTTTTAAGACCCATGCTTTATGAAAAAGGATGCTGGCTATGGCAACAAACGATTGACACGATACTGGTTTGACTTCAACGCCCATCCCAGAAAGTGCAAGGTCAAAGTTGAACAATTTCAATGATGCAAACCCAGAATAAATTCCCTGACTTTTATAGATAATTAATCTATAAAGGGTTCGGTGGCACTTGGAACAACTACAAAACGCTTTCCGAATGCAAACGCCGCTGCCAAGTAATAAAATTATTATGTAAAATAAATGCAAATGAAGGATTTGGGCAAATTGAATTATTTTACAATTTTTAACCATTTTATTCTTTGCCCTCTTAGTTTCATTAATGCTTGACGGAGCAATGTTTGTCTAAAGAATGCAGTTCGAAATTGTTAGAGACTGGATTGAGTATGCCACTCTTATTTTCTTAAGCAGATATTCGGCAAGAAATAAATGTTTCATAAATGGATGAATTTGATTGAATAAATATGATTTGCAAATATTTATTTTAACTATTTTTTAAATTGGGAGGGGCCGATGAGGTATTAGGTATATCATACCGGGATAAAATTTCGCAATCTTTTTAATCAACATTATTCCGAGAATTGCATGATCCATGAAATTCACAAAATTATCTTTAATAAAATGATTTTGTTTATTTCCTTTACAAATGTTTTTTTAATGACTAATTACCATTTTTGAAGTTTATTAAATTCACAAGTTTTTATTATGAATTGATAGCGTTTAATGCGATTAGTTATTTTATTTCATTTGTAAATTTGCATAAAAATCTCGAATAAAATTTTATAGAGTTAAAATTTGATTTATTTAATTTGATTAAAAAATTTTGACTTTATTGGTTTAAAAAATAATAAAATATAAATGAAAGAGTCCGGATTTAATTTTTAATTATGTTTCTAATGATGCCGTAAAAAGAGGAGATCTTCCGGTTATCAAATTTTAATTGAAAAATTTTTATTGAACAGAACTATGTTCATGATAAAGTGAGTTTGAAAAGAAATTTTTTGACTCAATACTTGGAGACGATGGATAGAAAAGAAATTTTTTTCGACTCAATACTTGGAGACGATGGATAGAAGAAATGGTAATGTGAGAGATAAAGTGAAATTTTTAGTTTAAACTTTCCTAACATTAATCAAACGCTCTCAGTCTGCCATTTTCTGTTCTTAATTTACATTCTATGTAAATAAAAAAGGTATGATCGCTAGAAAATGCCTCTGGACATTTTTGTATTATAAGTATATACCTTCGGAACGTAATATATCGTAATAAAAATACATAATTCATCAGCAATAAAATATACATTCGACTGGCCTTCGGATTCGAAGGTCTTTTTTATTGGGGCCGGTCTAATGGAGGGGGCCGTTCTAATAGAGTTAATACGGTACTTACTTGTTAGTTACCCGATCACGTATTTTGAATAGTGATTACTTATAGGCAGGAGAGGTACTCAAAACTTTTGGTTTTTGTTCGAGAAAAGTTTTGGCTTATTTGGGTTTTGAGGTTTGCACTGGATAAAATGGCTCCCTCAGAAAAATTGGATCATTAGATGATACAAATAAAAATTTTTCGATAAACATATTGCCAAATCTTTTTTCTTCGTCTCTAATCCAATCTTTCTCTATCCCCTTATAGCTCTTTAATTTTCAAATGTCTAACAGCAATTAATTTTTATTTTTATAAAATGCAATAAATATAAATAATGTATTTTTAATATGTTTACTTGTTAGTTTAAGAACTTAAGAATTATTATTTATTTTTAAAAATTGATATTTCTTTTAAAATTCGTTATTTTATGCTTATGATAAATTTGAAATGGTAAAATTGCATTGCTATTAGATGAATGATGGCCAAGGCAAAGGGTCAACAATCACCAGTATATGTGTACTTTTTTATAAAGATTTCCCGTAATTCATCTAGCTACCGTATTGCCTCTAATTTAAGCCCCGGGGCTTAAAATTTTCAACCCCACTCTGAGAGGGGGCTTAAATTGGAGGGGGGCTTCAATTAGAAGGGTGGCTTAAATTTTTTCAATCCTCTCTTGGGGTGGATAGAAGTTGCGAAAAAAATCAAAAAATATAAAGAATTTTTTGAAATTCCGTAAAAATGAATTATTTTCTATCCTATTGATGGGGAAAATTGATATGATTAAAAATACAATTCAAAAATTGATAGAATTTTATTTAAATCGTATTTTATTTATAAAATTATCGGTAAGAATTAAGAAATTTCTATAGATGTTATGTAGAACTATAGTTGGAGGGGGGGCTTAAATTGGAGGAGGGGGCTTAAATTAGAGGGGGGCTTAAAATTTTCGATCCCCCTCTGAGAGGGGGCTTAAATTGGAGGGGGGCTTCAATTAGAAGGGGGGCTTAAAATAGAGGAAATACGGTAATCTACATATTTTCTTCATCGGAGCAATCGGTCCATATTCCATATCCCATTCTCATTCACCAAAGACCAGTCAGACTAAAACGGGGATGTCTAGCACCGGATTCGTTCATCCCATTTTTAAAGAAAATGCCCAAGGCAAAATCAACCTCCATCACCTCTATTCATTCTCAACTTATATAAATCAGTGATTTTGATGTTTGAAAATGGTACAAAAATGTTCCCAGACCCAGATTCGTACACTCTGACAGAAAATGAAATAGATAACTCAAACCCAATCTTAAAGAGAAATCTATTTTATAAAAAATGTTTAGATTTTAATTTTTTGGTAGATTTGGGTCACTGACATCTCACACTGTTTCCAAACGTGGTTACTCGGCTTATACTGAACTTATAAAGATATTCTTATAGAAAACATAATTAAAATCGGCGCAAAAATTCCATTGAACTGGAAATTTATTTTTGGTTCTAGGATTTTATGAAGATGAAGTTTTCCTTTATGAACTTTCTCTCTGCATCTTTTCCCTGTGTATTCTTTTGCCGTTATATTTCTCTGACACTTCAGTGAAAGTCTCGCTTCATAAAATTATAGGTTCAAAGTTCAAAGCAATTCAATCGGCACCCAACTTTCATTTTATCTATAAAATGAGTCCATCCGAATTGGCTATACCAAGCAAATTTAGGACCAACATAATCATACGTACCGAAGTTAATACGTGTGATTATCTGACCATAAATAGGTTGACCTGACTCATTCTTTAGCTAGCTAATTGGGTGCTCCATCTTTTTATACATAACAAGAATATCTTTATATGTTCAGTATAAGCTGATGAGTGGGTTGTTACGATCTGGAACATTCAGGGTGCGAGTTGTAGGGTTGCGAGTCATCTGGATACCGGTAGCTTTGTTTTTAAAGCTTTTCTTTTGTGGGGTTTGCGTAAAATTTGTGTGCATTTTGCTTTTTACCAAATATTTTACCTGAAAAGAACGCTGCGACATTATGAAAGCTTCCCTGTATCAATATTTTTTTTAGATTTCCTCCTTGCCGTCTTTGACGGCCAATAGTATATAATTAGGGAACCGAATGTTTTAAATTTAATTTATTATTTTAGCAAAAATATCACTATTTTAATTTTTGATAATGGCGCCAGCAGAGAAAGGACATCTTCAGTTCAAAATTGAGCACTTTTCCCATTTTGCAAAAACTGAAGATGGCACAAAGCGAGACAGCGAGGCCATTATGATCCAAAATTTGCTATGGAACCTCCGGATTCAGCATGAGAAGGCTGCCGGAAAAAGCTGGCTGGGTTGCTATGTCGTCGTGTGCGATGTGCATGGTTCGGGTAAGATTTTTTGGCTAATTTACGGATAAAACGGTGCTAGAACGTTAAAAAGAAGTGCCAAATGCAAAGGCTTGGCCGAATACTTTTTTTTAACTATACTAGGCCAAAAGTATAAAAAGCCATTATGCGGAATTTTATGCTCTATCTTCTAGTATTTTTAATTTTTCGAAATTCGGCCAAAAAAATTCGAAATATTCTCTCAAACAGTATTTTCGATACTTTTGGAAATTTTTTAGCTTTTTGTTCGAATTTCGAAAAAGTAGAAATGCCAGAAGATAGAGCATAAAATTCCGCATATGGATTTTTATACTTTCGGCCTAGCAAGCTTAGAAAAAGTTTTCTGCCAAATTGACCCATTTGGCACTTTTTTAACGCCCTAACAAACATAGGAATATAAAAGATCTTTCCAACAATTGAATTAAAAATCGGCGCGCTTGTTAATGCTGTATCTGTTGACAAACTTAATCTTATTCAATTTTCAACTTTGTCACAATTAAGAAGATTCTTGGTGGAATTGCACGGCAGAGTTCGTTTTCCAAGTACTGGCGCAGAAGGAAAGCAAACATAATCTGTTGGGGCCAACAAGTAGACGAATATTCAACGTTGAGGAAAAATGTTGGGGCTTTTACGACATGGTGTTGATTGAGGTGGGTGATCGGATTCGGGATAGACAATTCATGCTATCTGCCTCCTCCCCAGAGGGGAGGAGGGGGGAATTCTTCCTCCTGTAATCCCAAGACCAAAAATGGTGTCCCAAAAATTTTTCGAAAAATTTTTTCCACAAAAAACAAAAATTTGGTCAATTTCCTTAAGAAAATTTGATGAAACATCAAAAAATTTTCCCTGGCGGCCCCGATAGGCGATAGGGGCCACTGGGGGTGCTATCGCGTTATCCAAAAAATGCCATAATGCGCGTTATCCAAAAAATGCCATAACTCAAAAAATGCAATAATGCGCGTTATCCAAAAAATGCCATAACTCAAGTGTGACAAGTTGCGCGTTATCCAAAAAACGCCATAACTCAAATGTGATAAATTCTTTATAAATAATTATCTTAGAAATAATTAGATTAATTAAAAATTTGGATATTTGTTTAATATTGATTTATTTTTCATTGCTGTGAACTGCATGATCATTGTTATGCGGACCCAATTAAACAGCAGGATGCATGTGACAGAACGTTTTGCGATTGTTTATATGAAAAATCTATTTGCATTTCCACAAAATTAAAATTTTTAGATAAAGGAGCGTTTTTTAGTTTTTAGCATGAAACTATTTGAATTTGGTCTTGAAAAGATTGTTTTAATACATGTTTTATAGTTTTATACAAATAACAAAATTGAAGATAGCATAGCTTTCAGAAACCAAAGAAAAATAGAACAAAAATATCGTTGAAGATAATCGTTTCAAAACCAAATTCAAAATCTTTAATGCTAAAAACGAAAAATTTCTCCTTTAATTATTTATAAAGAATTTATCACATTTGAGTTATGGCGTTTTTTGGATAACGCGCGCGCACGGCCACTGGGGAGTGGGGACCCCCTCCCTCCATCTCTCTCCCTGAAATTTTTTCCTGGCTACACCTTTGCTACCGTGTTATAATCATATTGTTGTGTCGGTGCTATGTCGTTTCTTAAAAAACCTCATAATGCGCGTTTCTTAAATATCCCTCAAAATTATATGGTTATAAAATAATAATTATGATTTGATTTCAAAAAAAATAATAAATAAAAAAGAAATAGAAATATTTCGTGAAATTAGTAAAAAGATAAATTTATGCATTTCCTGATTTTAATGGAATTGAAATATTTTCAAAAAAATTTATTTAGAATTTTTTGAGAATCGCTAATAAATTAGAATCTAATTTTTAATCGATATCATTTTATATGGCTAAATTCGTTTTAAAAAAGTTAGATTTCTGGGAAAATTTTCGTTGAAATTAATAATTATTAAAAAAATATCCTAGACGAATAAAAAAAATTTAAAAAATATCCTAGACGCAAATGATATAGAAATTGATCTATCATTTTAAAATTTGTTAACTAGGATTTGTTAAAGTTTATTCAATTTTCAAACTAATTTTCAATTTATAAAATTTTATTTTATCGGAATGCTTCCTATTCACAATGAGTTTTGAGGGATATTTAAGAAACGCGCACTTACAGTAGGAATTGGAGAAAACGCTCATTTTGAATTTTGAGGGATATTTAAGAAACGCGCATTATGAGGTTTTTTAAGAAACGACTCATCAGCACCGTTGTGTCACTTTTGAATTAAGGGTCTAATGGATCCGGCGAATGGCTGGTATGATGTGGACAACGATGCAGTGATTGTAGAAGCCAACATCTGGGCAGAAGCTCCAAATGGTCTGAAGTGAGTTCCAAACAAACTTTTATTAGAGTTTGCAAAAAATTATTGTTTTATATAAAAAACTGAAGTTTTTTTCCGTTTCAAGAGCTTCAAATGGCAATGTATCCTTATTTATTTTTATATAATTTTGACTTCGTATTTCCGGGCGGAACACATTATTTGGTCCTGTGCTTAGCCATTTTCCCCAAAACTATCAATGAAAAATGACCAAATTGAATTTTTCTGAAGCTTGCTAGGCCAGAAATATAGAATTATTATAAGCTATGGTGAATTTAAAATTATTTTCTGATTATCTTTATTTATTTTTTTTTGATTTCTGATAAAAATCGAAATTAAAAAAAAATAACTTTTAAATTCCACCAACCTCTTTTTCGTCCTCTTTTAGAGAAAATTCCGAACCTCTTGTCGGTATTTCGAAGAATAAAAAAACCAAAACATAGAGCATTAAATTCTGCAGTATTTTATCATATTTTTGGCTTACTTAGTAAGCCGCAAAGAAATTTCAGTTTGCTCATTTCTCATTGTCTTTTTTGGGGGGGAAATGGCGTAGTACCCGTTTTAAGATGCATAAAAATTTAATTGTGATAATACGCGAAAATATAGGAATTTTTTGACATCTTTGCCTTTTAGCGATCATAATAATCTAAAGAATAATCTAACGAGTAAAATAGACTTAAAAATAGAATTTATAATTTTTCTTCAGAATTCCTGTAAAACTTTCGGATCGGATGTTGTATTTGTTGAGCAGTGGAAAGGATACCAATGTTAAATTTTTGGTTGGCACTGGAGAGGACGAGAAGGAGGTTGGTAAAATTTAAAAATTAGATTCCTTTTATTAACTGCACCGATTTAAAAATTATGTAAATTATCATTTCAATTAAAAAAATAAAAACAAAAACTTTTGAAATTTTAAATATAAACCGGAGTAAATCGAATGTACTTTCCTGCTAACGGCGGGGGGCAAAATTTTAACAGGGACTATTCTATAATTGCTCCCCCTGTTAAAAATTTGCCCCCACCCCATTAAAAGTTTGGGCCCCGTTAGCAGGAACGTACCTAAATCGAGTTATAGAGGGAATCCCATCCAGAATTCGAGCGTGATCGAGTGCATTAGCTTAGGTAGGAGCGATCAATCCTCTCTGAACAAATTTATGGGGCCCTTTTTCCGATTTTCGACATCAAAATTATGCTTATTAAACTATTTTAATGGGTTTAAAATAGTGAAAAAATCGATCTCAAAATGTGTAACTACTATTATACAGTACTATCTCCTCACCATTTCAGCAATTCGCCGCCCACAAAGGCATTCTTTCCACAATTTCCGATGTCTTCGACAGGATGTTCGACATTGATGCGATTCGTGGCAATTCCGGAAAAATAATAGAAGTGACGGATGTCAAGCCGGCAGCCTTTCGGGTAATGCTCAACTTCATCTACACAACGAGTTTGGACGGACTAAATCAAGAAAATTTGTTCGATGTTCTCCACGCGGGTAATTCCATGAATTTTTGTATTTTTATCTACATATTTTTAGTACATAAAAGTCAAAATTGCACCAGATTGTCGAATAAAAATTCTGGGCTCTTCTCAAATGTATTTTCAAGAAACAAGAAATTGAAAATTTATTTCTCCTAGAATAATAAATACTCGGTTTGCTAATAATATTTTGAGTCTTCGGGATCTTGATCCGATCGAATCCGGGATCCTTAATCATATCAATCAGATACATATTAGTCAGATAGTAAGCAAAATTAGTTTGTTTCGTCATTTTTTTCGGCAACCTATTGATATTATCGTTTTTCATGCAGAAATTCTAACAAATTATAACAAAAATGGGTCATAATTTTATGCACCTTAGTCCTTTTCTGGATTGATTCCTTTTTTAATCGCTTGTCTGCCATTTTTTCTTATTTACTTTTTTTGAATTAGTAAATGAAAGAAATTTTAAATTTAAGCTCACAAGTATGACATTGGCGATTTGATCGATGCATGTTCCAGTTCCATGAAGCTGGATCTTGATAATGTGTTATTAACATTAAACAAGGCTTTACTCTACAATGTGAAGGTACCAGACATGTGTAAAAATTGGTTCATTTTTAAATTTATTTGAAGAGCCTGATTTGTCGCTGTTGGAAATTCATTGACATAAATGCGAGTGCCGTGTTTGGAAACAACAATTTTATGGACATTGATCAGCCATTGCTATGCGATATCTTCAAACGGGATCAACTGCTTTTGCACAATGGGGAAATTGCCATCTGGAACGCTGTGAGTTCTAAATTTTGATAATAAATGTGTATTAAGTATGTATTTTTAATAAAATTTCTATGTAATTGTAAGTCACCAGCAGGTTTTTGTGAAACCAATTTGCTAATTGCTAATTGCTATGTTCCCTAGCTAGCGAAAAGCTACTTTACCAAGACGCCATTTTGGCGTCTTGGTAAAGTAGCTTTTTTTGCTGCTACAATTGAAATTTTAATATGAACTCGATACTTGATCGAGAGCGCAGCCAGCAGCCCTTTCGAAACCCCTCTTCCGAGAAAAAATGGTCAAATTTCTTATGAAAACAGCTAAAAATCTCAAAAATTTCTCAGGCGGCCCCTATCATAACCGCCAGGGCCAAAAACTTCCACAAATCAAAAAAATCGCCAATTTTCATAGGAAAAAGGTTAAAAATTGGCTAAACTTTTCTCCGGCTTTCCTTTTTTTTCTCTCCCCTCTCTCTCTCTCTCTCCCTCTCCCTATAGAGACCGCCGGCACTATCCAAATCTATTTCTAAAGCAAAATACAGTCATATTTTCTATGAAAATGTGTAAAACCAAAAAAACGTTTTTTTGCTAGCCGGCGACACACCTCCCCCTCAACCTACCCCTCCCGAAAAATTTTCCTAATGGCGCTCTTGGTTGATCTATGTAATGCAAGACTTTAGACTTTTTTGAAACTTCACCATCATCAGAATATTGTAAGTCCTTATTCGGAAGGACTATTATAAATTGGATTTTTCCTTTTATATCTTGTTCATTATGTTCATTTATCTTATTCGGAATTTACAGGCCCTCCGTTGGGCTGCTGCACAATGCCGCAAATGCAAGATGGCACTCACGGCGCACAATTGCCGCGAGATTCTGGGGCCAGCATTGTTCCACATTCGTTTTCCACTGATACCAATGGAGCAATTTGCTAGAATTATTGGTAATGACTTTTTACTAGAGACCGAACAAGAGGATCGGTCGAAAGATTTCGATTAAAAAATCGAAAAGGAAAAGGAAAATGCGACACCAATAAATTTGAAAAAGTTTATTATAAATTTTTGCTCCTTTCCCTTTGAAAATATTGGATAAAGTTGAGGCATTTTTCACGACGCCCTCTATTAAATAAATAAAATCAATTTTTAATAAAAATGATCAATTATCATCTCCAATAAAAATTGTTGTCAAGTATCAAGTTCTAATACGAGTTTGATTTATGAGTAAAAGTTTTTTCTTGAATTACTAAATGAGTATGTTCGCTCTCGATTTAGAAAATAGTAAAAGGATCTTGTCGCAAAACTCAAATTCGATCGACCAGATAAATTAATCGCATAAATAAAAATGGCATAAATTAGCATAATACAAATTAATTATATACTAAAGCTTGGGCAAAACGTTAGATCGCCAGTGGGACTCAAACCCACGTCTCTCGAATCCGGGGAGTGTTCTTATCCACTAAACTACAGCGATCACGTTCGCCCGCCCTTTCTTTAATGGATGCTTTTCATGGGATGGGAATCGCTCTCGGGAGGCATTTATTTCCTCTTCTCCCTTACAATATTATTAACAGTTCCGGCCATGCTGTTGACCGAGCAAGAGATTATCAGCGTGTTGTTTTACCATGCAAATCAGACAAAAGGCATTCCGAGTGAGTATTCTCTCAAATTCTCCAGCAAATCTCGAGCGCACTAAATGATCTTTGGACACGAATTTGAACATGATTATTGTTCTCTGTCAATCATTTTTCATTTTTTAATTTTCAATTTTGTCCTTCACCGTATGGTTTTTTTCCTTTTCTGATTTCTGAATTATCACTTATCATTTTTGTTTTTGCTCGCTAATTTTTATTGTTCAGATCAGTGAAAAATGAAATGGATATAAAGATTTTTTCTCCTTTCTAAATTTACAAAACATAAACACTCCGCTTTTTGGATAATAAAAATAAGAAATTTTAAGGTAAAATGATCATATTCTCGTTTGTTGCAACGAGAATATGAACGAATTCTCGTTGCAACAAGCAAAAGATGGTCTATCCGCGGACCTTATTTTCTACTTTTTTTTTTTAAGGCGGCGGTCCCGATAGGGGCCGCCGGAGAAAAATTGAGAATTTTCGCTTATTTTTCTTAAGAAAATTGCTCATTTTTGGGTTCGGCGTCGTAGAAAATTTCTCACTTTAGGCCTTTTTCTTTAAAGAAATTTATTCTTTTTTTTTTGCTTTAGAATCATTTTAAATTAATTTCAGTGTTCAGGGATGCCGGCGGTCCCGACAGGGGCCGCCGGAGAAAATTTTGAAAATTAGACCTTTTTCCTTAACAAAATCGGTCATTTTTAAAAAATGCAAGAATAAGAATTCAAAAGTACAAGTTTATCATTGTTCGCACATAGTTTACAAGCATATAATTTGATATTTTACATTACTACTATATAATAAATAATGATACTAATTAAGTATATCTAAGTTTTATGCTTTTTCTATATGAATTATGATTATGACCGAAAAAAGCCGTACGTTTTGTTGGAAAGAATCGATGGATTTTGATAATAAATACATATTTTACCCCCATCAATAAAAATAAAGACTAATTTTTATCAGAATTTATTGTAAGTCATCTTAATTTAAAGTAATTAATCCGGCCCTATTAGTTTAGCTCGGTTTTATGTTAATTTTAAATAATTTATGATCAAATTATTTAAAAGAATCACCAACTTAAATTAGATTAGCCCTAATTTAGTAGACTTTATTTTTAATATCAGCCGAAAAGGATAGCGGAAGTTTTTAATGAAAATTTAATACAATTCTTTTTTAATCAAAGACTATATCAATCCTAGTTTATTTATGAAACGATTTTTTTTTAATTTCAAAGCGAAAATTTGAGCATTTAAACATCTTCAAAGGTTATTAATAATTAGTTCTTTATATTTTATTTAAACGAAGGATTTATTACAGAAACACAATGGGCTAATTATGACTTTAGTCGAAAATTGTTTGTGATTTTGCAATAAATCGATTGCTAAATTAAGATTATAAGATAGGTTTATAAATTTGAGATGTAAAAAGTTAGTGTTTTGAAAAGCCCTTTTTATTAAAGTTGAGCATTAAAAATGGCAGTTTGTGAGTTTTTACAAATCAAATTTTTTTGTTCAATCATGCCAAAATTCGCTCATTTTCTGAATTCATGAATCTAAAAATGGCCTTGATTAAGCTAAATTTTTATTAGAAAAATTATGAATTTTTAAAATTATTTTATTCACTATATAAAAAACTGCATTTTAGGAATTGAAGTGAAATAGGCTTATTTTACTGCTTTTTTTCGACCCTCCTCCAGGGAAGGCTTATTTTGGAAGGAAAGCTTATTTAGAGAGAATACGGTATTTCGCTTTTGGTTAAGTGGCTGGCCCATTCTGTCCAGTTCAAGATCAAAAAGCTGCTCCAATTCCATTTTTTATTTTTTGTAAATTTTATATATTCTATTATCTATGTGTAAATAATATATATATCTCCATATAAATATTATCTATATTATTTCATAAAATTTTGTCCAATTTTTACCATCATCATCATAACCCCTACAGCAGCCTGTTAGCAACCATGCAGCGCTTTGTCTATTTGGTGTCCATTTTGCCGTCGGCCAGCGGAGCGACTATTCTGCTTTTAGCAGGTATTACCTCTCATTTTCACACCAATCTAATGGTGCTGGGTCGTTACAAAAAATATATGAAACCCAATATCTTCTCAAAAACTTTTTTTTTCAGAGCTGCTTTTACTTCTGATATTTTTATTTTTCTGAAACTCGAACAAAAAGCTTTAAATTTTTGTAAAATACCATATTGTTCAATATTTTTAGAATTCGAACTTTTTGGCCGAATTTCAAAAAATGATAAAGCATAAAATTCTAATTGTCACTGGAAGTTTAATAAGACAAGCAAGTTAAAAGTTTTTGGAGAAAATATTGGTTTTCGATTTTTTGTAACGACATAGCATTAAATCTAATTAAATTAATTATTAATTCAGTTTGTTTATTAATTAAAATCTTAATGGAAGCAAAAAATACTTTTAATAAATGCGAATAATAAAATTAATTCTAAATTCAACAATTCACCTTATACTCCTTATTCCTTTTGTAAAAATTATTTCTATCAATCTATATAAATTTAAAAAGTATCAAAGAAAATGGAGGTTATTTATTGTAAAATTGATATCACAATAATTTGTTTTTTTCAAATAATATTTTAGCATGCGGACACAATTTCCGGTTAAAATCTAAGAAATTTCTAATACTAGTGTATTTTATCCTTGCCAATTTATCTGAATGAGAATATCATTGTGAGTAATGATTGCAAAATTAATTTTAATTATTATCATTAATCATCTTAAATTGACTTGGTCAAATAAAAAAGTCTTTTCTAAAAAACCTTTCCCTAATTTTTGGTCTATCTTTAATCTAAATATTTAAATAAATTAAAATTAATTTTTTGAATTGTTTTTAATACTTAAATTGTGCTTAT
The DNA here is from genome assembly GCA_001026735.1 of Rotylenchulus reniformis. Classification (NCBI taxonomy): domain Eukaryota; kingdom Metazoa; phylum Nematoda; class Chromadorea; order Rhabditida; family Hoplolaimidae; genus Rotylenchulus; species Rotylenchulus reniformis. Next base: position 46,029 of record LDKF01000895.1, read on the forward strand.
TAGCCTAGGTTAAAAGTATTTTTTTTATATATTTTTTGATCCTTGAACCCAATAGTCATGTGAATATAATTACATGCCAATAATCGAATCTACCAATGATTTGGGATAATTATACTATTACCTAAGTTATGATTTTTTGGATTGAGACGAGATCCCATATATTTTCGAGAATAGTTGTATTTTTTATGAAGGGAATGAATGAAAAATTGAAAAAGTGCGCAATATTGCATTTTACTCCATTATCAATTTTTAATTTATAAGTAACCCAAATCATTGTTGAAATGAGCATAAAAATCAGAAAAAAAACATTGCTTTGGTTTTTAACATTGATCTATGTTTGCAACAGGAAATGATTTGGAGATCCATTAAAGTTTTTTTGTATAAAAATTTATGAATATGGGCTTGACAGGCAAATATAAAAGCCAAATAAATTCGTTATAATAATTCATTATTCATTTTGTAATCAAAGCTTCTGAATAAAAATTTTTATACAAAATGACCAAAATATTATTATTTATTGCATTTTTCATCGCTTTTGGAGTGGTCGCAGCAGAAAATAATTGCTTTTTGATAGAGGAGAAGAATCCCGTGGTGCATACCGATACATATAATGATATCATTCGGAGATACAGCAGGTTAATTTTTATATTTATTTTTAAACAAAGGGTAAGGAGAATGATGTATTGCTGTGATATCTGCTAATCACTATTCCTGGTACCAAGATTTAATATCAAAATGCATATCTCTAAACATATTTGTTCAAATTTTCTGGTTCCTGGTACTCTAATATCTTGTCAAATTTCTCATCACCGGTTTTGCCTCAAATTCGGAAAAAAAAGAAAAGCCGCCAAATGCAAAGTTTGACCGCAAAATTTTTAAGTTTTTAAGGCCAAAGTTATAAAAAGCCATTGTGCAGAATTTTATTCACTATGTCATTTATTTTTTGAAATTCGAACATAAAGTTCGAAACATCCCCTAAAAAACTCTTTTTTGGATATTTTGCGAAAAATAAATTTCGCAAAAATTTATTATTTGACCGAATTTCGAAAAATAAAAAACAAGCAATATAGAATACTGCATAATGGCTTTTTATATCTTCGATCTAGCCAAAAAGTTTTCGGCCTGATCTTTGCATTGGCATTTTTAACATCCTAATACCACAAATTCGCCCCCTCCTTATTAGGAACGACGATGGTCAAACATTTGTGGACGAATCATTTCCACATTCAACAAACTCAATTGGAAGTATACCAGAGCTCGTGATGGAAAACATCGTCTTCCAATGGCTTCGGCCTGGCCAAATTGCTCCTGAAAATGACAAAAATGACAACGGCCCATGGTCAGTGTTCAATGGTCCGCAGCCAGCGGACATCAAACAAGGTGATTGATTAATCATTAATTATCATATAATATGAGGAATTTATTCGCCAAATAAATGTTCATCTGTAATTTTTGTTGAGAAATTTTTATTATATATATTTCACTATAGAATATTATAAATAATTTATACCTCTTTTTGATTCATTGTCCAAAAGTATAAAAAATAATATTCATAAAGGGTTAATTAGTAAATGGAAAATTTCAATTTAACACAAAGTTACAAAACACATTTGGCCTTGATTTTCAGGCCGTCTCGACAACTGTTGGCTCATTTCTTCACTGGCTGCAGTGGCAGAAATGCCTGAAATTCTTGAAAAGTTGTTCATTACTAAGGAATATAACCCATTGGGAATTTACGAAATGAGGTATGGTATTGTTGCAAATTTTATGTATAATTGTAATTAAAATATTTTCGATTGGATCATTTTCTAGGTGTTGATGAGCTGTTCCTTACATGTATTATATAGTGTTATTATAAAACATAATATACTGTATTTTTCCTAAAATAAGGGGCCCCTTATTTTTTTCAAAGTCCTTGCAGGGTGCCCCTTATTTTAGGGATGCCCCTTATTTTTTCAACGGTTATTTTGGTCTATACCTTCTCATAAATACCACTTCGCTCAATTGTCAATCAATCATTTTTTCGCAACAACCCAAGCATTAATTAAAAACAAATAAAATAAATTTTAAAAAATTTACGAAATCCCTTTCATTAATTATTTTCAAGCTTCGAGAGCAAATAATTGCTTCAAAAAAGTATTAGCTCAATGAAGTAAACTATATTTTCTGATTAAAAATAAAACTCTCCAAAATTGTTCCTTTTTTACTTTTTTTAAGGCTTAAAAATGGACTTGAAAAAAGTGAATGTACCGAATTTACTAAAAATTTATCATCCAGCTTAAAAAAGACACAATTCATTCAATTCATTCAATACTTTTTTAACAATTGTAATCTGCACAAGGAAAAGTGGATGAACATAGAAAATCAGGCAACGATATATTTTAAAAAAACATGCGTTCGGGTCATAAATCGAGAACCTAAAATAAATTTTTTTTAATTCATTGGCATTTTGCGCCGGTTATAAAAAAAGCCCCTTATTTTAGGGATGCCCCTTATTTTAGAGATGCCCCTTATTTTTTTCAAAGTCCATCAAGGGGACCCCTTATTTTAGAGATGCCCCTTATTTTAGAAGGCCCCTTATTTTAGGAAAAATACGGTAACCATTTCATGAATTTTTTATAATAGTTTCGAGAATTTTATATAAAAATTCTTTTTTAAAGAAATTACATTGATGCTCTTTATAAATTGAGGAAATAGCTGAACTCAAATCTTAGATACAAGTCATAGAATTTTTATTAAATTCAACCTGATGAAATGTCATTTTCACTCTTTAAAAGATCAAATTAAACGCCACGATCAAACTACCTTCCCTACCATAACATGAACAGTTTTACTTAAAGTGGCTTTAGACTTTGCATCGATGGCATTTGGCAACACATTCTGGTGGATGACTATTTCCCAAGTCGAGTGCAAGACCATACAATGGTATTCGCGATCGCGAGCAAAAAGCAACTTTGGGTGTCGTTGATCGAAAAGGCATTGGCCAAAGTTTATGGAAATTATTCCTCTCTTATTGCCGGAAAGATTTCTGAAGGTCCTTTTTAAATATTTTACGAAAGAGTGGGATCTAAAGAATTTATGGAAAAAAATATCTTCGATCTATCTTACATTTTTATACAGAAGTTGCATAAAATGTCTATGTTTTTAATTTGTTTTTTTCAGGGAGTAAGGAAAAATCTTTTTCAGATAATCCAGAATATTCGGAATAGGTATATAACGTTGCATCTGAAGGCCTTATTATAGGAAAAGTATATAGGTAAATACATAAAATTGGACAGATAAATACATAAAAATTGGACAGTTGAAGTATTATTTCATAGATATTTATAGGCAAAAGACAGTCAGAGTGATTTGGAAACTGAAAAACATTTACCCGCTTTTTACATGGCCATTATTTTTTAATGTATAATTTAGATGATAAGGATTACTATTAATAATAAGTGAAATTATGTTATTTATCGAGTGATTTTGGCTAAAAAATATTTTTTGTAATTTAGGTCTTGCAACCCTGACCGGGTGGCCAATACTTTCGATCGATCTGGAGGAGTACACAAATGGTACTGATGAGTTGGACCTTCTTTGGGACCAGCTGATCAATGCTCGAAAGTCCAAGTATCCAATGAGTTGTGCTTATGGAATGCGCAAAGACAACAAATCGGAAGGGTAAAACACTAAACAAATTAATTTTTATTATGTTATTTTGTGAAGCACGCCAGAGGAGCAAGAAGAGCGCAGAAATGGGCATACATATTCCATTCTGAAGCTTCGACAGCTTGCTAAGGACAAACGGTGATTTTTTTCGTATTCGTATATGTTCTGGGTTCTAAGATTTCCTCAGTTCTTCTTATTCCAGCCTTTCTATTTTTTCTCGGATTTTCAGATTTCTGCAGATCCGCAATCCCTTGAGCTATGATGACAGGCTCGTCAAACTCAGCAGTGATTGGCCCGGATGGACCCCAGAGCTTAGACGAGAACTGGCCAACCAGGCTTCCGAGTTGCCCGGCACTTTTTGGATGCCATTCCATCGATTTGTCGGAACTTTCAAGTTGGTAGATATTGCGGAAATTCGGGACCATCAGGGATGGGTGGCAACTCGGTATAAGATCGACATCGGCTGGCAGGAAGGCCAAATAGAGTAAGTACCATTTTAGCACTATTTGACAATTTTTAACATAATAAAATACTGGGCATAAAAATTTTAAAACTAATTAAGTTAATGATCATTCTTCTTATAATTTTAATAATTTTTTTCTAGCCAATATTTACATATTTTATCCCTCCTGATTAGGATTACCTATTAATTAAATAATTATTGTGGTTTATGCTTTTACATCTGATTTTTGCCTAATTCAGAGACTATTTTGATGATAATTATTGGATTTTTATTTTTCAAATTTGCAAATAATCTGTTTCTCGTAATAATTTTAGTTTCATTCGATTGGTAATCACTGAGCGGACAGAGTTAACTGCTTCATTATTTCAACATAATGCAAGGCCGAATACGGACAATGTGGATCTTTTGCTGTTGCTGCATAAGCAAAAAGGAACAAATGAGCCTGGTCGGTGTAAAAATTTACTTTATTTGGCCTTGTGGTAGATATCTGGATTCAACAAAATGGAAACTCAAGTTCGATTCCCACGGGCAACCCTCATTTATTCGAAAACACGACAAATAAAATTCCATATTTTGAGAATTCCAAAATGAAAGAAGCAAAACTTTGTGAATTTTGTTGTTTTTTTGGTCAATATCGGCTTAAAATTCAGATTTCTTTTTTTTCTTTTTATATTTTGCTTTTTTCATAAAAATTCTGTTCTTGAATATAATTTTTTGATTCAGGCGATCTGATTTCGCGTTCGCCTCACAAAAAAGCTCCATTTGTGCGCATCGATAATGTTTTTCTTGAGCCCGGAGACTATCTTCTGTGCGCGCATTCATTTACCAAATTTGGTGATCAGCAAATGGTTGCGGGAACCATTGTCATACACAGGTATTATGAATTAGAAAAAGGGGAAAATGCATTTCATTTTGACATTCCATACTTACTTATACATCCTATATCAAAACTTTTAAGAAAAAAGCAAACAAAATCAACTTGGAAAAAGCTCCGGCTCCGAAGCTGGAGCCGGAGCCAAAATTTTTGAAGCCCGGAGCCCGGGCCGCAGCTAATTTTTTCCAACTGGGGGCCGAAGCCAAAAATTGTGAATTTTCTTACCTGGATCCAGTAACCAAACTGGATCCAAAAGCCATATTTAGGTATACAATTTAAATTTTCATATCCAGTTATTTCATGGACATTTTTTGACCCTCAAAGGGGATAACACTAGACAAGTACCATTGTTTTCATAAAAAGGTCCTGAATGTTTAAAAAATATCCAATTTCAAATT
>LDKF01000896.1:690-15523 GCA_001026735.1 Rotylenchulus reniformis
TCAAAAAATTTCACAGGCCTTATTTCACAGAATTTTCAAAAAAAAATTTTTACCATTTTTGGTTTTTCTACAGCCTTTAGATTTTCTTTAAAATTTCAGAAAAATTTCACTTTGGGGTCTAGTCCACTTTTTATTTGGGTCTAAAGCATTAATATTTTGAGTTAAAAAAATTTTTAAACTCATTTTTTAAAAATGGCGTCCGAATGGATCGATTCCCAAAACAAAAAAAGGCACAACAAATAATAAAAGAGATTTGTAAAATGGGTGTAAGAAGGGGTCAGGTCAGCAACTGCTCGTTGCGGATGTACTCGCCCAGGTCGGACTGGTGCAGCACCACCAGCGCGGTGGGGTCCGCCTTGCGGCAGTCCGCGGTGCCCTTGGCCGCCACGCCGAAGCCCAGCGGCATGTCCGCCATGTTGAAGATGACAATTCCCTGAAAAAAATAAATTCCAAAAAATTTATCAAAAAAATGCGAACACCATTTTTATTGATTTAACTTTTTCCCGAAAAATTAAAAAAATTCTCTTTCAAAAGGATGGTAGGGGTAAGCGTAAAATTCGTCAGCAAAAAAGCATCAAGGACAAATTTAAGAACAATGTTCTTCTTCAAGTCGCACTATCTAATCTAATTATTTTATCTACTCCTCGTTTTAGATCTTTCTCTCTCTACTCTCTCTCTCTCTTTCTCTCCTAAAATGAGCGCCGGTATATGAAGCAAATTTTTCCAAAAATAACAAAATAAAAAAAGCAAAAGAATGCAGAAAGAAAAATAGAAAAAAATGTAACGAAAAAAATAAAAATAATTTTTGTTAGAAAACTGGTGTGTCCGTGTGTCAGAACTGGAGAGAGAGCTGAAAAAATCGAGGAGTTTTTCGGCGGGTTGATTTACTTCCTTTTTCCCTTTCTTATATAAAATAATGAATTATAACATTAAAATAAATTTTATGAAGAACATCTAAGAATGAAAAATATGTATAAAAAAAACAATGCAAAAAGAATGGATTTTTTTACAAAAAAAAAATTCTTTTAAGGAAAAGATCTTCGAAATATGTCCAAAAAAACCTTCCAAAAAATAGCATTCAAAAATACATCAATTTAGAAATGAAAACCTAGGTGGAACTCCAAAATCCAAGATTAAAAAATCTAGGTTATGGAACTCGCAAAAATTTTAGATCAGCTAGAATGCTGATTCAGCTAGAAATCAGCTAGAATGCTGATTTTAAAAATATGTGAAGGAATGTATTGTAGATTTAAATTCCATTATTCAATTAAAAAAATATTTCCGCCCACCTGGTTGGACTCCACGCCCTCGCTCATCCGGCTCACCCCCGACTTGACCACGTTGTTGCCGTACAGGAATTGCTGCTCCGCCTGCGGCTTCAGCCACACCTTGCCCTTGGCGTAGGGGGCCAGGTAGTCAAGCGCCGTGACGCCAAGGAAGAAGCGCTTGCCGCTGTGCGTGAACTTGCCCAGACAGGTGCCGAAGCTGAAAAATAGTTGTAGAAAATTGTAAAATTAAAAAATATTGTAACAAATTTTAAAATAAAAAATAGCTTTACCTTAACAGCTTTTTCCGCTTTATACATGCGGCCTGGCGCATCAATTCCTCGCTAAAAAGGAGGATATTTACGGATGAAGTTCATATATGGGAAAGAGTGTCGTAGGAAGTCGGCAAAAAAGTTTACGAAGGTGTTATAAAAATTAGCAAAATTTTACAAAATGAAAAAAAGGCGTCAGAGAAAAATTTGTAATTTGAAGCCCATCTTTTGAGAAATTAAAAATGTTGAGATGGTAGACCCTTAAATGCCTTTTTTAGAAAATTAGTTAATTTTCCTTCTAAAATTTCGATATTTCTACCCCTTCCTCCCGTTTAAGCCCCAAAAAATTTTTGGTCTAGGGGGTTCGTACCCTCCCTAACCCTAAATCCGCCACTGATAAGCATAATTCCAGTCAGCTGAATTGCCCACCTGCAGTAGTACACGCGGTCCAGATGCGTCCTGAACACGTAGGTGCCGTCCTCGCGTTCCAAAAGCAGCCGAATGTTGTCGCCGATGAAGTGGGCCAACTTTTTGAACAGCATCTCCGTCTCCTCATCTGTCAGAGGGCGCATTTTCACGGGAAAATTGAAAAAATGCTAAAAAAAATTATCAAATGAATGAAAAAAAGTAAAAAATAAATTTGGCATTTTAACAATGTTTTGTGGCCAAAAATGTTAAAAAATTAAAATTTAATGCAACCAATTTAAATATTTTATAGCATAACGAGACAAAAAGAAAATTATTAAAACAGAGCTAATTTTTCGCCATAAATTAAAAATTCTAGAATAATGAAATGACATTTGTTCAATTATTTATATTAAAAATTCACATTCAGAGCGAAAAATTGGCCCTCTACATAAAAAGTGAGGTTATACATGTATTTTTTTCAACAATGAACAAAATTGCACCAAATGGCTATTATCATATTGGGATCTATTCTAACTAAATTTTGAGAAAATGGAATGTAAGGATGTTATTTTTTCGGCCTATTCAAATGTAGAGTCGATGTTCCCGGATGTAGTCGACCACCGAGTCGGGGGTGCAATAGCGGATCGAACGACCTTGCTGGACCGCGTCCCTGAGCCTGGTGCTGCTCATCTCGTTGGGGAATACGTCCTGCGGTTCGCCAAATTTTTTTTTATTTTTAATTATTTAATTTTTAATTATTCATACATTAGGGAGAAAATAAAACCAACTTTAGTTAAGGAAAAAAGTAGATCAATTTTGTTTTGAAACAAAACTCAACAATTTTTTCTACATCAATTGTCCAACTCTGTCCAAATTTAGGCCCGAGAAACTTTATAAGAAATCCGAGGCCTACAAAAAAGTTTAGAGTATTGGGAAGGAAGAGAAGAAAAATCAAAAATTAAGAAGAAAAATTTTTTTGGGTATCAGGAAGGAAGAGAAGAAAAATCGAAAATTAAGAAGAAAAATTGATATAATTTCTTTAGGCTATGAAAGCTATTTTTCTATATCTGCAGAGAATCATAAAGACGCTAAAAAATGGTCAATATTTCCCTGACATGATTTTTTTTTATCAATTTCTTCTTTTTTTTCATTAAGAAAAAATTGATTCCCTAGTACTCACTTCCTGAACAATGGCCACATTGTGGAGTAGTTCCTGGAGGAAATCCAGTTCGGGCGACTTCAGGATGGTGTGCTCGTGGCTGCCCACCCTTTCGATCACCACCAGCCCGTAGTCCGCGAACATTTCCTTCAGATGGTCCATGTTCCAGAGACGCCCGTCGGTGGCGGTAGGCTCCTGGCGCGTGAAGGAGGCCAGGGTGTCCCCACCGCACAGCATGACCACCCGGAGGTTGTCATCGGAATACCTGAAATGGAGAAAAAAAATTCATGAAAGCCATTAAATTCAGGAAAAAGATTTTTTGAAAAAAAAATCATGAAAGCCATTAAATTCAGGAAAAAGATTTTTTGTTCATCTTTAAGACAGAATTTAAAGTTCAAGGTACTATATCCGCTTTTGAGGGTCGATTGCGCACAAAATTTTCGCACCAAAAATAATCCCCTATAGGGTGCAAAATTTAGAATAGGAAATATCTGCGTCTAATAACAAAAAATGTGTGAAATCATGAGTAAAAAATAAAAGGGGGGGGGGTAGCCGAGTGGTTAATGAGTTAATGACATATCTCTCTATTTGAAAATAGGGCGTAGATTCGAATCACATCAGATTTTTTTTGCCTTTAAAAAAGATTTATTCCAGTATAAAAATTAAAAAAAAGATTCATCCCAAAATAAAAATCCAAAAAACGCAGTTTCAAATAATTTTTAATGTTTTTTCAGTAAATAAAATAAAGATAAAAAATAAATAAAAATTATAAAAAAAACAAAAAAAAAGAAGGCCCACTTCTGCCTGAGCCGTTTCCGATGATGCCGCAACACTTCCAGAGTGCGGGACCAACAGTCCCGGGAGCATTCCCAGTTGTCCGCCACTATCCAGTCGCTTGTCTCTGCGGCCAATTGGGCCATCCGGAAACGATGCCGTGCCGAGATCAGGGACGGCTTCTTGAAGTGGTCCGACACCGGACTGATCAGACCCTCCAGTACCTGGCATTTGCACTCCTAAAAATTATTTAAAAATAGAAAAAATATCAAAAGTTGCAGAAAATATATTTCTACATTTGAAAAATCAGATATAACACCAAAAATATATGAGTTAGTTTTTTTTGAAGCATTTCGGTAATAAAATTGGTCGTATACAGCGCGCTCATCCTGCTCATTGTACACGCAATCTTTCTCGTTTCTATAGCTCAATTGGTTGTATGTATGATAGATTTACAATGGAAAAGAGCCAGAGTTCGAATCCGATACGCGCAAAATAATTTTTGAATTATTATTGGAATGAATTTTATAGTTTTTTGATCCCGAAAAAATTTCCCATTAAATGTTTTATATTTATTATCCGCGCCTCACTCGTGGGTTTCCGAGGGTGCCTTTAAACCTGTTCTTAAAATTGTTAAAATTCATATATTTCTACGCCTTGAGTTTTATATAAAATTTTAGCATTGTTAGTAAACCACGGATTTTCGAAATTTTCAAGTTTTTCAGAGAAAATATCAGGGCTGTGAATTATTGAAGTTCCTTTTAATTTTTAGATTCTACGATTTTTTTTCTTTTAAATAAAAGCGCTACTTTAAAAGTGGGCGTTTTTGGGACTCAACTTTATTTTTGAGTCCCGGTACTCAAAAAATTTTTTAAATAATATTATACGAAAAATATATTCAAAGTTTATAATTTTCACGCAACAACTTTACAAATGCATCGAATAAATGATCGTTCCTAGCCCTAGCATTTTATCTATCTAAATATAGCCTCCATCATTCAGGAATCTGTCAATTTTGTACTTGTCCTATGAATTCTTTAGTCTTTTGTATCAATTGAGCCCATAAGCCCTCGCATTTTTTTTTGTGTTAATGGTTAACGTTAAATTTGTGTGCATTCTTCAGTGAAATTTTTTTGAGAAACCTCCTCAGGTATCTTTTTTTGACGCTGACAAGGTTGTGAGGTCAGAAATTTTCATTTTCTTCAGAATTTTAGAAGAAATTTTTTTGACGTCATCGTCAAAAAAAGTGATGTCGGATGACGCTTTAGGTAAAAATGGAAGTCAGATTTTGATTCAGCGTCAAAAATTACCCCAGGGAATAAATAAATTTGAGTCCCGGTACTCAAAAAAAGTTGAGTCCCAAAAACGCCCACTTTTAAAGTAGCGCCTAAAATGTTATAAATGTGTAGACTCTATCGACTATCGTGGAAGTTCAAGAGAGTCCCACCCAAATTTTTAACGATGTGGTTTGCCGTAATTTTTTGTTGCAACTTTAGATAAAATCTCTACCGACAGGAAATGAAAGTATTAAAGTCCCAAGGCAAAAATGCCCACCTGTTGCAGAAAATCACGTGCCCGCTCGAACATGCGCAGGTGGAGAAAGGTGGGCGGATTGAAGCTTCCGCAAAGCAAAAGTGCAACTCGGGAGCCGCCAAGGGTCATTTCGTCCATCAGAAGTTATGCGCAAAACATGAAAAAAAAACTAAAAAATAAATTAAAAATGGAAAATAAATAAAATGAAATTCGGATATATGATAGAATTTTCTCTACTAATTATAACTTTGTAAGGGGTGGAAATTTTTCGGAAGCAAATTTTTTCGTATAAATGGAAGTTGCAAGTGAAAATAAAATAAATACTTAAAAACAATACATTGTAGATTGGATCAGATCATCAAAATAAAATAGGCAAAAGTTGACGCAAAACAAAAATAAATAGTAGGGTACCAGAGTTGAAGGAAAGCAAAAAAAAAAAAATGGTGAGTGATGCGATTAGGACGGAGATTTACTATACACAAATATGTTGAAATATTTTTTTGCAATTAATATTTTGTTGTTAAAATTTGTCTTTGAGCATTTTAGTGCATTTAAACGCATATTCGGCGATTTATGTAAAATTCAAATTTATTTATTTTTTATTTTTTGATTTCTTAGGCAAACAAATCAATTATTCCGAGAAAATTTTTGTTATTTTCGAAAAATTTTAAGAATAAAAATGAATGTTATGAAATAGTTCAAATTTTATAGGATTTTTTTGCAAATTTTAGGGCATATAAATCCCAGCCCTAATATGATGAAGTGAATGGATGGATGAATGATATTGGGTGAAAGAATGATGAGTGTGAAATTACAAAGATCAAAATGTAGTTATTTTTGGAAAGATCTGCTGATGAGTGGAGATCAAAGCAAAGCCAATTGATCAATGTCGGCGATAAGAGCGTTGTCGTTGATCTGGGAGTGCGCAATGCTCATTTCGACCTGAACAATAAAAAAAACAACAAAGAAAATAGCACAATTAGAAAATAAGGGTGCACATTTTTGTCCCGGTGCGCTTACTACATTCATTATTGATCTCATTTGTGAATATATTTTTGACTAATTTTGACTCTTTACTGTAATTTAAAAAAAATCAAAAAATTTTTATGGTATGAGTTTTTCGGGGTATGAGTTGTCTATGATATGAGTTGTCTTGGGTATGAGTTGTCTAGGGTATGAGTTGACTTGGGTATGAGTTGACTTGGGTATGAGTTGTCAATGGTATGAATTGCCATGGTATGAGTTGTCATGGTATGATATGCCAGGACCCCCGGGCTGGTATCATAAGAACGAGGTTGGCGGTTATCCTACCATTACCTCGTGGTTAACCGGCATCATAAGAAGTTCATGGTTGATAACCATGACCTCGTGGTTAAATGACCTGGTCAAATAACCACCAACCATGATGGTTAGGTTACCCGGCATCATAAGAAGTTAACCATGGTTATCCTACCATGGTCATCCTACCATTTTGTCAACCCTGACTCCACCCAGGGTTGCAACCATAACCATCAACTTTGTTTTAATAAAATTAAGCTCAGAAAACATTTCTAAGGTATTATTCGAACTATTTAAGCATGGTAATAATTTTGTAAAGGTCCTACAAAATAAATTTGTAAAAAAAATTTTTGCCGAAAAAAATGCGATCAATATTAAAAAAGAATGATTAGTCTGATAATCATGTTTAAAAAGTGAATCTCATAAAAAAATTTATAAAATGGAACGGGCTAGAACTCTATAATCAGCGCAGAAAGGCCAGAGAATTCCAAATTTTATTTCAGCCCCTCGATTTTATGACACGAATGCACGTTGTGTTAAAACATATTGTTGTTTGATTTCTTTTTCTCTGTTCATTAGCTTTTTTCGAGCAGATTAAAATAAGGAATTCGCTAAATAAAATTGATGGCGCTGTTAAAAAGCGGACCATCTTGAAAACCCACTAAAAAGGTCCCCCCCCCTCCTTTTTTTAGGCAGAAATGGAATTTTTTTGAGTTTTTCCTACTTTTTTTGCTCAAAAATAGTAAAAAAAGTAAAAAAGAAGAATAAAAAATTTTTTAGTTTCAAATGAAAAGGGTCCCCCTGTTAAATTTTGGGTTTTCAAGATGGTCCGCTTTTTAAGTAGCGCCAAATTGATGGTTCAAAGCGTTTCTCCCGGCGCCCAATTTTTATTCTAAATGGCATCCGAATTTTAATGATTTTGATTTATTTTACACATAGACATTGAATTTTCTTAGGCCTTGGATTCAAAAATTTTCATATTGCTTAGCGATGGACCTTTTAGGACAGTATGCGTCATAAATTAGACAAATACCGAATACCCAAAATGAAAATTGGGCGCCGATTGAATTTCTTTGAACCTAGAATTTTATGAAGCGAATTTTTTGCTGAAGTGATAGAGAAATATAACGGCAAAAGAGTACACAGAGAAAAGGGCTACACCTCAATAGAACCCAGTTCATTAGAACCCAGAAACTTTCCTTCAAACAAAAACTTTTTTATGTTTGGTAGAACCCGCAATGTATTAAAAGCAAAAAGGTGTAGAATTTTAAGGCCCCACTTTTGGCCTTTTTGGTTTTTCCGAATTTCCCTGAAAATATTTGAAATTTTCAAAAAAAAATCGATTTTTTGCATTTTTTTGAAAATTTCAAAATTTTTCAGGGAAATTCGAAAAACCAAAAAGGCCATAAGTGGGGTCTTAAGATTCTACACCTTTTTGCTTTTTATAGTTTTGGCCTAGCAACGTCTAAAAAAAAGTTTATGGGTGAAAGGAAGTTTTTGGGTTCCAATGAACTGGGTTCTATTGACCTGACCCCGAGAAAAGGTGCAGAGAGAAAATTCATAAAGGGAAACTTCCTCTTCATAAAATCCTAGAGCCAAAAATAAATTTCCAATTCAATGGAATTTTTGCGCCGATTTTAATTTTTAGTTACAATTATTTCTTAATGACATTAGTTGCATGGAACCGAACTCTGTTATTTTTCTCTGCTATTTTATAGCACTTTCCTCTGCGCCATGGAGATGATGGTAGGATAACCATAACCATCATGGTTCACTTACCACCACACCTCTTATGATGCTGGTTTGGGCTGTGGTTGATGGTCATCCTACCTTGGTAACTTAACCTGGTCATATAACCAGGTCACATAACCACGTTCTTATGATACCAGCCCCGGTCATTTCCCCCCGCGTCGTTTCTCCCCGCATCATTTCCACCCGGAGCCTCCAGAAAAAAAACTTGGAGAAAAATCCAAAAAAAATTTCCAAAAATTTTAAAAGGTTAAAATTTTTAAATTTTTTTAAAATTTCAAATAAAAAAAATCTGCTTCGGAAAATAAAGCAACCCCGAAAATGGGTTAAAAGTAGTGCAGGTAAAGTTGAATAAAAAACAGATAAATAAAGAATTATTTTTTTTAATGAAAAATTGGGTCATCTGGGAACGATGTGTTTTTATTGTACTATCTATCATCTGTGAAGAAATCGGGTAAAACATTCGTTTGTCCATCGGCTTTCCATATGTTCGGTGGAAGGCGGAGAGAGTGTGAACAAATATAAATATTTTAATAGATCATTATTAAAGACCGGATTTTTAGTTGCTAAAATTTTTTAATTTTTAAAAATAGTTAACTATTTTAGTTTTTTATCTCAAATGGTTGCTAAAAGCCAAAAAAGGGCCAAAATAGTTTTTTTATCACATTTTTATTGCATTCTTATGAAGGAATTTTGGCATAAAAAGTTCCAAAATAGTTTTATAGTTTAAAAAAATATTTAAAATGCTTAAAACCATCTAAAAACAGGTTTTTCATGCATTTAAAATAATTACTTTTCGCTAAATAAATGAAAATAAAAAATAGTTTATAAACTAAAAATCCGGTCTCTAGTCATTATACCGTGAAAAAAATTTAATGTCCTTTTCCGTCCTTTGCCCCTCCCGTATGGTTTCCCAAAACTTCCCAAAAAAACGTTGTAAAATAGCTCAATTATTTTTTTTTGGAAATTTTAACCAAAATATGTGGGCGGCGTGGGAAGCTTAAGCGCTACCCTTCAGCGCTCACAATCAGCGCTGTAGCATATTGGGCAGTCTTCTTTTTATTAAAGAAAAATAAATTTTCAAAAATTTCGATTTTTTAAAATTCGACGGTAGAGGAATGATCTGTTTCGGCAAAAATTGCTTAAAACCTCATAGAAAAGATCATTCCTACTCATCAGCACCCACCATGAAGACGACTCGCGACTGTCCCCCAGCCGCCTGCCCTTTTCCCGCTGTTCCGCGCACCACCTTCACCATGGACTGGGACTCCAACAGGCTCAGCATCTCGTCCACCTCGTCCGGACACGGCGCCTGCAGCTTCAGATGCTCGCACACCGTCACGTAGGCGCCGAAGAGCCGATCGCGCGAAACGCACAACGAATCCGCAAAAACCGTCGCCGAATTCTTGCCGTTTGGCGTTTTGGAAGGAGTCCGAAAGACGGAGGAGGAACGAGATGGACTTTTCGATGGAGTTGAGCAAGAACTGCTATTGATGGTGATCAGACGCATCAGCGTGGCCAGCAAAGTGCGCGCCTGGGACGGAAGTTTGGAGCGCTGGCAGGGCGAGGTCATGGTCTGCAAAAAGAGGAGATCTTCCCTAAAGGATAGACGAATTTGCTTTGGAAATAATTTTTTTGTACTAAAAAAATTTAAAAAAAACAACAAAAATTCAGGCGTTTAGAAAAAATTACAGGTGCAAAAAATCCTGAAAACCCACCTTGTTGATCGCCTTCAGCACCTCCCTGCACGCATTGCCTCTCTGCCTCTTCGGCGTTACCTCTCCCTCATTCGCATTGGCCCTTTTCAGCTTCATCGGAGTGGACATGTTGCCCTCCTCCTCCTCCTCCGGGTTCGGTTTGATCGGTGTCTTTTGCGGGGTCCGCGAGGACGGCTTCAAAACAAGCTGTGGTTCATCTACAGCTTTGCCGTTCTCCTTCTTGGGATCTTCTTCGGCCAGTTCATCCTCCTCTCTAAAACGAAAAAATTTTTGAGTTGAGTAAAAAAATCTGAAAAATTATTTTTCCAACTCCAAATTGGCCAGCATCTGCAAAGCGAAGTCCAACGCTTGTCGTAGATCTCCGGTCACTGCCGACACCTTTCGAGCACATAGTTCAATGGCCTTCCGATCGGGACATTCCTAGCAAAAAATATTCGAAAATATTTTTTTAAATTCTACCATATTTACTAGTACTATCAAAAAAAAACTTTCGAATTCCCATGGTATTCTGTTTGTATCCATCATTTCTTTATTTTCAAAAATTTTCGAAAAAAATTCAAGATAATCTACTAGAGGCAAATTTTAAAGCTATTATAGTATCTGGTTTCTGATGCTGACTAGAAGCTACGAAAAGAATTTTCTTTTTTATAAATAAAATTTCCTCAGCTAAACGGGTTCGAATCCCTTCGAAACGGGTCCGAATCTTCGATCTTTTTTTCTGCCAAGTTACACCACTGTCAACCAGCGGAATTGTTGGGTAATTCGATTCATAAAACTCGTATTTTCACCGGGGTTTAAATTCTAATTGCAGTTTTTGTGTCATTCTAAAAAAATAATTTTCCCTGCCTAAAATAGTTTGTTGGAAAGAAATAATGGACGTATAAAGAATAATTTTTTCCATCAAAAATCAGATAAGATCGATATCATCCTTCAATTAATTCGAAAACATGATCTACATGGAGGACCAAATTTCATTTATTTTCCACTTATACTAAAATCATGCAAATCAAAGAACCCACTGTTGCGAGGCGTTGTTCCAAGATGGCGATAATCTGGGCACTTGTGTAGGCAGAGAATGTGATCAGTTCCGGCGGTGTGCCCAGGGCCTTCAGCATCGGCAACTGTCGTTCCGTCAGGTCCAGCGTGTTAGCAATGCCTTAAAAATATTAAAAAAATATTCTGAAAATGATCAATGATCACCAACCGATGACGATGATCCGTCCGTTGTATTGCGCGGGCCAACCAAAAATCGTGTACAGATACTTGGACTTGCTCTTCAACAAATTGTCCACCTCGTCCAGCAAAAGCAATCTTAATAAATATCCAAAATATTAGCTACGAAACAGGAGTATAAAGAATTTTAGAGGGGAAGGGTGTTGGTGATGAGAAATTTTCATAAAAAAATTTTTGTAGGGGGTGCATTTTCCGAATCGTACAGGAATGTGTTTTTCAAAATATTAAGAATTTACAATTTAATTTTGTTTGTAATATAAAATTTTCATTTAAAAAGGTGCCGGTGCTCCAATAGGCTCGGCCGGTAATTTTTCTAATCTGTCCATTTCTTTTAGAAAATTGATCATTTTTCTCTGTTTTTTTTAATTTTCAAAAAATTTGGCATTTCGGGAGGAAGACAGCCTGGTCTCCTCCCTCATTATCCCCAGCTAAAAAATTGGCGCTAGTTCGAAGAAGCGCCCCCTTGGGACTCTAACTTTTTTGAGTCTCGGGACTCAAAATCGGGTTAATTCGACTTTATTTGGTTCTTATTCGAAATATAATGTTATTAAATGCACTTTTGTGATATTTCATACGGGCAAATTTCTTTCTTGCCCGTATTTCTTACGGGCAGATTTCTTTCTTGCCAGTATTTCATACTGGCAGATTTCTTTCTTGCCCGTATTTCATACGGGCAGATTTCTTTCTTGCCCGTATTTCATACTGGCAGTTTTCTTTCTTGCCCGTATTTCATACGGCAAAAGGGGAACATTTATTCGATGCTTTTGTAAATGTATTGCGTGAAAATTACAATATTGAATAAAAAATGATGAAAATATTCGAATTTATGTCCCGAGACTCAAAAAAAAGTTAGAGTCCCAAGGGGGCGCTTCTTCGAACTAGCGCCAAAAAAGGTTTGTCAAAAAAAATCACGAACATTGGCCGATCCGTGGTGGTGAACAGCTTCGACAGCTCCTTGTTCGCTTGGGTGCCGGGCACATCGCGGTGGCCCCGCACGGCGAGGATTTTCTGGGCCAAAGCCACGGCGGTTGGCGAGGCAAAACAATCGACGGGCACAAAATGGAACTGAAACAATTAAATTATAAATTTTGGTTAACAAAAAAAAATAAGCAATTCGTGGTTGAAAATTACGGGTTTTTTTGGTCTACCATAGGTATTCTTTTGGTTTAAGTTTCCATTTTTTCCAGAAAGCTGCATCGAAATAGTCAGGATTCGATTTTAATGCTGAAAAAAATAATTAAATCCAAAACAATCTCAACAACAACAAAAAACAATTTTCCATAAAGGGATTGAACCTCCGCAAGACTACCCCGGGAATTTGCTTATTACGATCCCTCCAAAACCATTATTTTTTACGGATTTTCAAATCGAATTCATGTTTTCTGTTATTCAACGGAAATTTCTACCCTAACTCTTCTATCTTTGGGCTTATAAATGTAGCCAATCTAAATGCGATCGTACCAATACTTGATCCTTAGGCATAATCCTTTTTCCCAACCCAAGAACAACATTGATTGATTTACAGATTAGAAAATTGTTTTTTTATCGCTCCACCCACCTGCTTCCGCTGCTTGTTCAGCTTCTTGACCACCGCTTGCACCGTCTCTGTTTTGCCCGTCCCAGGCGGTCCACTCACATAAATGGCCAATGGGCTAGCGGCGATGGCGTCTTGCTGATCACTTTGCTCTTTCCGCTTCTTTTGGCTGCTGTTGTTGTTTTGCTTGGACAGCGCCTTGGTAAGAAGTGTCTCCAGCCGCGCAAATTCCTCCTCGCGACCAACCAACATTGTGTTATCGGGGATTAAAATTCTGTTTAAAAATGTATAATAAAATTTAAAAAAATGATAATATCACATGGAAAAATCCAAATTGCAAAAAATATTTTTCGGCAAATTTTATTATTTTATATTCAAACAGCAACCAATTTGGCTTAAAAACACACAATTTTCGTTCTAATTTTGATTTTTACATTCAGCAAATTATCAATTAAACAATGATGATGACAAGTCCTAATTGTTGTTTTTGATCATTTTTTTCTAACATATTGTTTCCTTTCTACAATTGGTCCAAATAGGGCACCACATTCACTTTTCCGTAGGCGGACATCGACAGCTTGGAGCTCATTTGGGAGGCGGCCTAAAATTTTCAAATTATCAAGCTCAATAGGGGCAAAAGGAAGGGAGAAGGCAATTCGAATCCTCTCCTCTCCGAAATGCCAGATTTTTCGTAAAATAAAAAAAAATCGAAGAAAAATGATCAATATATTAAATATTAATAAAATGATCTAATTTCCTAAAAAAAAATTCGGTACTCTTCTTTTCACAAAATTGATAATTTTTTCAACAATTTTGGGGAAAATGTGGAACCGTAAATTTTCTATGCTGAAATATTAGGTCCCTTACGTACCTAATCATGCTATAAAAATTATAAAAAATGTTTTATTTAAAAAACGGATGCACCTTCTTCACATCATCGCCAGTCACATTTTTGACCAGAGCAACCAAGTCGGAGGGGGCCATTGCGGTGCCTTTGGCGAGCAATTGCGTCGCGTGGTCAATTGCCAGGGAGGTTGAACAATCGGCGGACTGCAACAATTGAAGCTCCACTGTCCGTTTGGCAATCTGAAAAGTCGAAAAATTTGGGGAAAAAATTTATTTGAATTTTTACCTGAAGAGTTTCAGCGCTCAATGTTTTTGAGCCGAGTTCTCGAAGACCTTGTATAGCTGCTTTCAGGTATGGATGAATCTGAAAAATGTAAAAAAAATTTATTAATTATTTTTAAAAATGTAAAATAAAAATAAATAAAAAATTGACCTTTGTCGCCTCCGCGCTCAGGTAAACCCCGACCAGTCCGGCATCCGGGTGCGGAAGGTTCAGCGGAGTGAGTTGGAAGGGATTGTGGTTGGACGCCTTGAACACATGCTGGCCCACCAAGCCCGGTTGTGCAATGTTCGCGTTGCTCGTGTAGAAACCTGAAAACCCAAATATAAAATAAATAAAAAATAATTAAGCAAATCATGCATATTTAAATGTTTATGACATGAATACCATTTTGAAATGAAATCGATCCAAAATGGTTAAAGTTGTCAGGGTTTTCTATTGCATCCGACAGGTGAACAACGCTCATAAAATAGTTTGGGCGCCATTCGTTTAAGGATGTCACAAATTGAAAAAAATAATAATTCGGTTTTACCGAGTTGAAAGTTTGTAACAAGGGAGGTTCCCAAAATTTAAAATCCTAAATTTTTGTGGCCCAAATATACTATTTCGCTTTGTTGGTATAAAGAACTTAAAAAAAAAGTCCGGTATTACTCAGGAAAAATAGGATTGACATGATAAATTCATGCAAAAAGATAAATGATATGACAAAATTCATGCTAAAAATAATCTAAATAAATATCAATGAATTTTTTTGAATAAAATCATACATGGGAAAGGGGGGGGG
>LDKF01000896.1:18266-30296 GCA_001026735.1 Rotylenchulus reniformis
GCCCAAACGGCGGGGCCCAAACGACTCGATCCGATTAAAGTATGGTAATTTGTATAATCTTCGAATAAATATTTTCATTTTTAAATCGATAATTTCAAGACTTCAATAATTTGTAATGAAAAAACATATCTCGCTTAGACATGTGGGTGAGAGTTCACAGAAAAGTGTAAATTGGGAAATTCGGGAAAAAACAAAAATTAAATTAAAAATTAAACTAAAGTTTTGAGTAGAAAATAAAATAACCTGTTGGAGCATGTGCAACCGTCGGAACACCTTTTCTGTCAGCGGCCGAATGTAGCCAAGAGTGCCGTCCAGGGTGGCGAAGAAGCAGGTCTGGGTGCCTTGCTGGTGCTCTCCGTCCACCAAACACTCCGACACATGGCCTTTGACCCGCACCATTGCGTTGATCAGCGATCCCACGTTCAGTGCCGCCTTGATGATCAGTCGCTCGCCCCCAATGGACTCCTTGGTCTCGGGCAAGTAGTTGAACAGCGTCACGTTGGCCATCTCATCGGTGAGCACAATGCCGAGTTGCCTATAAAAGATGAGGGTCAATGTTAAATTAATATAACTGTAATCGATTTTTTGAATTTTTAACTGAGAGCTAACCATGTGGCGTAGGTTTGAACCCTCAGTTAAGAAATGATTTATGGATGGAAATGAAATTCTCTTCAAATTTTTTAAAAAATTGAAAAGAAAAATTTTTAGATGGCGAAGGAGGAAATTATGTGAATCAAGGCCAACAAGTGCTTGGGCGCCTCGCATTTTTAGTTTTTTTTGTCCGTTTCAGATTCTTCTAGTCATTAGAAATCATTTTACTCATGTGGATTTGAACCCATGACTCGTTTGGTGAAAATTTGGTCAAATCCACTGCACCAAAGATCGCCTAACAAAAAGTAAAATAACAGTAAATCTCTGACCGATGATCAACCAGGAAATGCGCGGTCATTGGAAGTGGAGCCGTCGGTCGAAGGTCACGTGACACAAGGGACAAGGCCTTGAATTCTTCCTGAAAAAAATAAAAATTCCAAATTATAACCTTCAAAATTTTTTTTTATTTTCTAGCCTGGTAACGGATCAGGGAAAGTGAGCGGTAAAGGTCGCAGACAACGGCCAACTCTCGGAAATTGGTCATATGATGGACATAGAAGTGGAGGTCCAAAAAGGACACGCCATGCAGTTGGTTATCCCGGAATTGCCAAATGAACACCTGGCCAAAAAAATCATGTAAAATTCATGAAAAATCATTGATTTTGCACTTTTTGTCCCATTCCGGTCAGCAGGAATCCGTTCACCGCGCACAGACTTGTCACCGGACCCTTCTGCTCTTTGTCATACACCGTCTTCAGCCGGTGCCTCGTAGTCGGTTGGTCCTCTTCCGGCACAACTTCGACCAGTTCAAATAGCACAACACGGCCGCGCACATAGACTTCCTCACCTAAATGAAAAAAACAAATTAAAAATGTGAAAAAATTAGCAAAAATACTATTTATTTAAATAAATTATAAAAATGACTTAAATTACCATAATTTAGAGAAGTCCCAACAGCCAAATAATTTTGCACACCGCTCTCGGTACTCTCCGAGTTGAGCAACACCTCTTCACAACATGTGACCACCTCGAACTCGTCAAATTCAAAATCTCCATTTGGCACAAATTTCCAGTCTTCGGTGGAGAAAAGCTTTAAAAAAATAAATTTTGGCATTTCTCTTACTCAGAAATTGTTTTGTTCTTCTAGTTTGTGTCAAAATTTTCCGGAGAAAATTGCATTCGGAGAAAAATCTCGATCAAGAGGACCGAATCCATTGAGGGAAATTTTATTTATGCATTTTTAGTTTTTAAATAAACAATTAAAAATATATAAATGAAATAGGGAAAAAATGTTAGGGAAAATTTTAGAGTGAGAGAAATTTTTTCAAAAATTCGGAAAAATTTAACAAGTAAACTAAAAGGATACTCAAAAATTTTCTTTACCTTCAGCGTGTAAAAGTCCAGTGTTGGCAGAATGAAGTTGTCGTCCCGTTCAAAGGTGTCCATCTGCTTGTCCTCGTTGACCACCGAGCATTGCTTTTGGTTTGGACGCGGTTCGCTGAGTGTGAGGGCAAAAATGCCGGGCTGCAGGAGGAACACACAGTGCCGGATAGTCTGGTGGATCAGCACTTTCCGCCGGGGCCATGCCGCATCGTAGTCCATTTGATCCGTGAGCGTGCCAATGCGCATCAGCCGCTCCGCGCGGGTCAGGTAGAGGAAGCCGTTGTGGCAACTGGACGAGTTGTTGAAGGGGACGAAGGAGGCCACCGGACCGTCGATGGTCATCGGATGGAGTCGGGGCTCGCCTCGATCGATTAGCAGAACACTGGGGTAGCCACCGCAGATGAACAAACCGTTGGACTAAAAAGGAAAAGACCAAAAATGAGATAGAGATTGTATAATGATTAATGAATTTCTCCCTTATTAATCAATTTTTTTACAATTTTTTGATTTGGCTGCAATTTCTCACCATTTTCCCAACCCTTTCAAAGGGGCAAATGCACTGTCGATGGCGTTCCTCCACGTCGCGAGCCGCTTCGACAGGCGCCCGTCCGTTTGGGCCCAGAAAGCGTTGTTCCCGAACAACCACGGTGGCTGGCAGACGTCGGAATCTGATGGCTAGTTGACCTATAAAATATGAAAAAAAAATAAATTTAATTAAAAAAATAAAACAGTAAAACAAAGTTAAGGACCTAACATTTAAGGAATGAACCTTTTTAATAACCCACCAGATATCCGATCGTCCCTCCTGAACATCTCATAAAAGACCACTTGGTCGTCGATCAACGCGCTCAACACCGGTCTACCCTTGTTGATGCCCATCCCGTGGACATGCAATTCAACGATTATCTTAAAACTCGAATTTTTAATGTGTGAAAATTGCTGATTTTTCCGCAAATCGACGACCTCTTCCGGCTTCACCATCAAATCGTTTTGCGCACCACCAGCTCTTGCCGCTTCAATGCCCTGGGGTTGGGGCAAAATCATCGGGATGCTCATGAAGGCGTGATGTGGCCTGTGCAAGTCGTCCTCCATCACCGACTGGGCATCCCCATAGAGTACCTCGTGGATTTGGCTCAACTTTTTGACCTAAATTTAAAAAAAAATAAATGAATTTTTAACATAAATTTTTTTACAATGTAAAGAAGTTTCAGATCGGGCACACTGTAGATGTACAAGTTGCCATTCTCTCGGGCCAAAAACAACCAATAGGTGAGTGTCAGAAGGGACGGATGTTGGACGCCAAAATCGCTTTCCGAATCCGGATGTTGATTATCGGTAGTTGTTTCCGGCGATGGAGCTAAACCAAGGAAATCCTGTTATTATTGAAAGTAGCCAAAAGCGCTAAAAAACAATGGTAGAGCACCGATGTTTTAGAACAGGAATGTGATTTTATGAAAAATTTTATAAGGGAAAAATTAAAAAATTGCGCTAATAAAGTCGAGTGAGAGAAGTGAAAAAGGAGAAAAATTCAATTTTTCGAAGATCATGAGTGAAAAATTTGGAGTGAAAAAAGGTTCCGTTAAGGTTCCGTTACTATCAGAATGTCAATGCCTACCAACCTGAATGCCTAGGATGATCCGTTCTGGCTCGGCCACCACTGCTCTTACCGCTTTTGTCATCAATCTTGTCGTCACCGTACAAAAATGTTTCCACGGCATTGCCATCCTCGAATGATCCCACTCCCCCCTGTTCCGCCTTGTGGGCCTCGTTTGTGTCGCGATCAGTCGAGCGCGTGAAAAGACGAACATTGAGTGCCAACGGTTGCGGTTCGTCCAATGCTGCTGACTGGTCCATCGGCTCCTCCTCACTGCACATGGCCATGATCCCGCTCTGGTCACGGTACAGACTCTGCGCGGTGACCGGCGACTTGCTGTGCTTGAGCACTTCCAGGACCGGGATCTGTAAAATGCATATGAAGATAGGAGCGTGATGAGCACCATACTTCAGGATTATTTAAAAAAACAAGAGAGATGTCTTTTTAAAGGTGTATTCATTTAAAATTTTGAAAATCTTTTAATTTGCAATTTAATTAATTAATTACAATTAAAAGTGCGCCAAGAATCGGGCATTCTGAGGAAAGGGAACGGCAAGTTTTTTTTTGGAATTTTGTTTTGAGGAAAAAAAAAAATCAAATTTGACCTGTTGCAGAAGCACACTAGGGCTCGTCACCACTCGGTAGAGCAGAAATCGGCCGTTCAAAGTCAGCAGCACAACATATGGGTCAACGATAGAGGCATTGATCACCGGGAAGTTGGAGTCAACCATGAGCATTTCAAGCTGTTGTCCAGTCAGGGCGGAGACAAGCAGCACCGTTGTTGGTGTCACCTTTAGCATAAAATTGCCATTTTTTGTGCGGGAAAATAATGAAATGTTCATGACATGAATACCATTATGACATGAAAATTGGTCAAAAATGGTTAAAGTTTGTCACGGTTTTCTATCACATCCGACAGGTGAACAGCACCCATAATATTGTTTGGGTGCCATTCGTTTGAGGATGTTAAAAAATAAGAAATTTCGGGTTAAAAGTTCTATAGCCAATAGCCATAGCTTGAGAAAAATTAATCGGGTTAAAAAAGCGATTTTAGGATTTCCGTTTGGGGGGGGGGCGTTAGCCATGTTAAGGTATTTATCCAGAAAATTTTTAGGGGTATCAGAGAAAATTCAGACCCTTTAGGTCAATTTTTATTGAAAATTCACTGTATTTTGGGGTGATGCGACCCTGATATGGACCGCTAGAGATTAGGAAATTTTCTTATATTTTTTCCCCTGTATTTTTTGAAGGGGAGAGGAGATTAGGTACCCTCCCCTAAATCACCATTGTATTCACCTGAACCACGACGGAGCCCTGGACAAGTTCGCCAGCCGTCACGGTTGTTTCATTCAAGCAAAACAGCGGACCATCCAATTCCACCATGTTGTCATTCTCCAGCTCCAGCACAACACTGCTCCGCTCCCGGGAGATCAGCAAGTACTTGTGCGCTTGGCCATCCCTGTGACGGCCAATGGTCCAAATCTGCTGTGCTTCGTCCAAACTAAAGATGCAAGACGCCATGGAAATTGTTAAACCATGTAAGAAAATTTTTTTGGGGGGTTGGAAATCCTATTTTTCCTCCTTTACTCGTTAAATCCGCCGAACAAATTTCAATTTANGTCATCTAAAAAAGGTCTAACGAAGAAAAAAAAGTGATCTACCATATCAAAATAGACATCCCGAGGCTTCTTTTGGAATGTGTCGCTGATGCAGGTGGGACTGCAGGTCCGGAGCCATTTGCAGGGCCCAATGTTTGTCAGCGAGTCGACAAGTTCGAAACGATAATGACGGGCGACCAAGGAATGTTTGTGGCTCTGGAAAGAAAAATGCGATAAAATTGGATGAAATTAATTGTATTAAAACCTCCAAAATATCCTCTCATTAAAATTTTTCCTAATACTTCCATCCCCCGCGTTATTTTTCTCCAGACATATAAAAAGTCAAAATTGTGAATTTTAATGAAATTTTTCATTTTTTTCTGGGGGGGAAATTCGGGAGTAAATGACAGTGGAAGAACTATTTATCATAAAGGCATAAACCAATTATTTTTACTGAATTAAAATGAAAGATTAAATTTAAAAGAATTATCCAAAAAAAATTATTTAATTAATATGCATGAAAACACCTCCTCAAACTGGAAACTATCGCAAAAGTCGTGCCCGTAAAGAAAGATGTCGTCTTCATCGAACAGAAGAGAAGCACGATGGACAGGCCCGTTTCCGTTCACAAGATGTCCAGAGGTTTTTCGCCGCTGTTCAGTGCTGAACCGAAGCAGTTGGGAGTCGCCAAGTCGCGAACCGACAAAAAGGTAATTTGGCGCACAAACAGTAAGGCAACAGGGGATGGAAGTAGCTGGAACAATCAAATATTAGTCAAAAATAAATGTTTATTTCCAGGGCTAATAAGGAGTCAATTTCAAAAAAAATATTTAAAATTTTTAATTTAATTTTTTTTTAAATTTTCATTTAACGGAAAAGAGAGTCCCGGGAGGCCTAGAGTCGCCGGATTGAAGAAATGAAACAGCACTTTTTAAAAAAGAAAATTGATTAAAATTACAATAAAATTTAATATTTCGGAGGGAGGAGGGTCTATGTCTAGGTGGCGGGTTTCGGTATGCCATCCCTTCGTTAGGCCCTTGGTTTATGCATTTTTAAAATTTTTTAAGGAATTATATATTTTTAAAATCAAAGAATTTGGTAAATTTTAGTCCGATTTATTTGCACCCATACAACAATTTTGAACTCCAAAATTCCTGTCTGTAAATTGGTCTAATCTCCCAAAAAGATATTCGATTTAATTTTAAGGAAATTTTTAAAACACCAAGAAATACAATGTAAAATATAGGATATATAAGGATTTATCTCGAAATTTACAAAATAACTCACTGAACGCTTTGGTGAGCCGCAGTTCGCGCACCATGTTCGCATGGTCAGCCTCCAGGGTCAGAATGTACAGGTCGCCGTTGCGCAACACCAGCAAAAGGTCATTGGACGGCGAATCCATGGCCTGAATTGCGCTTCCGTCCAGCGAGATGCGCAAGTGTTGTTGCTGTTCGCAGAGCGGAAAACGGCTGAATTCCGTTGAACAGGAGTTGAGGCTGATCCCGCGCGGGGGCACCGACTGGTTCAGGTAGACTATCTAGTAGAGAATTTTCTATTTAATGTTTATCCACTAATGTACCCCACAAAAAATTGGTTAGAACTACATATTTTTTTTCAAAAATCATAAATTTGAAAAAGGCTATTTTCTAAAAAATAGGTTTGATGATTTAAATGATTTATGTTACGTTACATTTATATTTTTTTATGCCATCGGGTTTCGGGGGGATTGACGGTGAGCTAAAAAATTTTTTTTTGCAGTTTTAGGCTATTTCCTTAATAAAATTGCTCAATTTTCTTTAAAATTGTTTCGTTTTCCCTATTTTATGAGGAAGGGGGTATATGGCGATATGTCCCCGGCTATGAGCCTGGAAAGGAAATTTATTTTAACAATTTCGAGGTTTGCTCAAATTAAATTGATAAACTTTTTTTTTCGAAATTTCTTCTTTTCCGAATTTATTTATTTTTTTGCTCACCTCATTGGCGCCGACCAGGCAAACACCACCGATGGGCTGCCGAATGGGCACACAACGATGGACAGTCATGGGCAGGCCGGCAAAGTTCCACACCACCGCATGGACCCGGTCCTTGATGTTCAGGGAAACCGCCAGAATGGCAATGGTGTCATAGCGCACACAGGCCCTTCAAAAATCATAGAAATTAAGAAAATATAGAATTTTTAAAAAATTTGAACTCGGGATTTTTGTTAGGAAAACCTGGATTTCTGACACGATTTCTTCCCTGTCGGGTATGCCGAAAGGTTTTTTGCTCGAAAGCAATGTAAAAATTCAATTTTGCTGGAATTTTTCTTTTAGGAGTGCTCTTGTCGTAGATTTTTTTAAAGGTTAACTCACCATAAATATAATAAAAAACGGCGCTAGTTAAAAAGTGTATAATTTTGAAAACCCATAAATTCAACAGAGGGGACTCTGTTCATTTTATATCCCAAAAAAATTTTTTTCATGTTTTTTTTTACTTTTTTAACTATTTTATGAGCAAAAGTGTTGAAAACCAATTTTTTTTCATTTTCGGTCAGCAGGGGGGACCCCTTTGCTGGGTTTTCAAATTATACACTTTTTAACTAGCGCCCAAAAACCCCAAAAATTTTTTTTCAAAAAATTTCCTAAAATTTAAATTCATTTGATTCCCAACGAGCTACGATACTGACCGTCCAGCGGTTGTTTGTATGGGTTCATACAGGAACAACAATGTGGGCTCATAGTAGCCATGCAGGAAGCACATGTCCACAATGTTGTCCAGCCTATCGTCCAGCGACCTCAATTTGATGGTGTAACTCTGCAACAACATCTGCGCTTGTCGCCCGTCCCTTGTCGCCGCCAGTTGTTGTTGCGCTTGCTCACTGCTGGGCTAAAAAGATGTTTTTTACATGGATTTACTGACTTTTTGGGATTCCAACAGATTTTAAGGAGGGACAAGTGCGGTAAATTAATTTTCCTTGAGGAGGACACGAATTTCTGCCTGAACCTCCTGATCGCACAGCGGTACGCCGCCATAGAGTGTGTCAACCCACTTCATATTTTACCGTTATAGCTGAGTGATTAAGAGAATTGATTTCCAAGCAGAAAATGGAAGGGTTCAAAACCCATATGAGGAATTTTTATTTTTTGAATAAAATAGTGAAGCAGGAAAATTCTATGAAAAAAGATCGGGATCAACTCTGGAAAACTCGATTTTCTCCGAATTTTCAAGGAAAAAGTTTAGGTTTTTTGGTGTCAAAGAAATTTAGGTTTTTGGTGTCAAAACATTTGTTTTTTCGTGTCAAAAAAATTCAGTTTTTTTGGTGTCAAAAGGTTTAGGTTTTTTGGTGTCAAAACGTTTGGGTTTTTTGGTGTCAAAAAGTTCAGTTTTTTTGGTGTCAAAAAGTTTAGGTTTTTGGTGTAAAAAAGTTTAAGATTTTTGGTGTCAAAACGTTTGGGGTTTTTCGTGTCAAAAAAGATTTTTTTTGTGTCAAAAAAGTTCAGGTTTTTTGGTGTCAAAAAGTTCAGTTTTTTGAGTCGGGGTCGAAATGGTGCCGACCAAAATGGTGCCAGTCGTAAAGAAATAGTTATAACTTTTTTCTGAAGTAATATTGAGAAGCGGTTTTGATATCATTAGATAGCCCTAGATGTTAGCTAAAAATCAAGCCAAAGCCCGTTCGAATTGGCCCATTAGAAAAAAAGTTATGGCCAAAATAATCCCAATTTTTCGGACTTGGTCGATTTTCGGACTTGTTTTGGCCATAACTTTTTTCCAATGGGCCAATTCGAACGGGCTTTGGCTTGTTTTGTAGCTAACATTCAGGGCTATCTAATGATACTAAAACCACTTTTCAGCATTGCTTCTGAAAAAAGTTATAACCATTTCTTTGCGACTGGCGCCATTTTGTCCCGGTCCCGTTTTTTTGGTGTCAAAAAGTTTAGGTTTTTGGTGTAAAAAAGTAAGTTTTTTGGTGTCCAAAAAGTTCAGGGTTTTCCGAAATTTCTGACCTCTAATTTTCTAGCCGGAAATTTGATACATAAACTCAACAAGGATCGTTTATATTTCGAGAAAAAAACCTGAAATGGCACAACCGCCAAATGGCGTCGATAGACTGTGAAGGCGCAACATCGATTGTCCGGGTCGGCTCGCAACTCCGGGTTGTGGATGTCCGAGGTGTAACCATCCCGTAGGAAGTCGTCCTCGATAGAATGCAACGAAATTGTGTTCAGCCCCATGGTGGCCGGATTCACGCTGACAATGGACAGCTTGGCGTCGTCGAAAGTCATCGCCAGCGAGTTGCACTCGGGATTTGCTTAAAGAATTCAATTTTTCATGTTATAAAAAGCAATTATTAAGTTATAAAAATTTCAATTTATGAGAAACAATTTTTAACGAATAATTAAGGATTTATAGAAGTCATTTTTCTATCAAAAAAATTTAGGTCAAGAAATCATATGGAGTTGTTTAATTTTAAGAAACTCCATAAAAATTTTCATAAAAGCAAGAATTTGATTTTTGTCAGTAAAAGTTTAGGTTTTTAAACAAACCTTATGTAAAGAAAAAAATTCAGGGTTTTTAATAAATGAAAACTTTTTGATTTTTAAAAGGAAAAGTTCAGGTTTTTTGAATAAATGAAATCTTTATTGATTTTTAACAGGAAAATTAGGTTTTTTTATGAAAATGAAACCTTTTAATCTGACGACAGCCATGCTCCGGACGGGGGCCATCAGTGTAAATGAGAGCATGCACTCCAATCGGGTGCTTGTCCTCTGCTCCTCATTTTCCTCATTCGATGTTTCGCAATAGTACGGGTTCAACCTGTAGAACTTGAGGCATTTGGAACCGACGGTGGCCAATTGCCGGCCCGTTCCGGGCAAGAATTGGCCCCAGGCGCTGAAGTGCACGGAGGTGGCGTCGTCAAGCTCGTGAAGAATGGAATACATGCTAACAAGTCATTTCTTTATTTGCTAGATAGATCCAAAAAAGTGAAATTGAGCGAGGAAATAAGAAAATCGAGTAAAAATTAAAGTTTTCCCGATAGAAATGGACTTTTCTATGATCTTTTGAAGCGAATTCCTTTTTGTAAAATAGTACAGAAAAAGCGGATAATTGGAAGGAAAAAGAAATAAACAACAATAATTTAACATGGAATGTTTACGCGTCATAAAATCATAGAGACGGAAAATGAATTTCTTTTCTATGGATTTTTTGCGCTGATTTTACCTATTCCCTTTTCCTAAAAATGCAAAAGAGACCATCCGGATTGGCCAAACGCAAAGAAAGTTATGGTTATGGCCAAATTAAGCCACAGAATCGTGATTTGGACCAAAGATGTGGCCATAACTTTCTTTGCGCTTGGCCAATCCGGATGGTCTCTTTTGCAATTTTATAGCAGACATTTAGGCCCATCTTTTGGGCTACAACTCCCTAGAACCCAGCTCGTTAGAACCCAACGAACGAAAACTTTTTTGTGGCTAGCTAGGCCAAAAACATAATAAGCAAATATATGCGGAATTTTATGCTCTATCTTTTAGCATTTTTAGTTTTTCAAATTTCCGCGAAAAAATTTGAAATTTTTCAAAATTTTCGAAAAATGCGAAAAATCTGTGTTTTTCGAAAAAATTTCAAAATTTTTCGCGAAAATTTCAAAAACTAAAAATGCTAAAAGATAGAGCATAAAATTCTGCATATATTTGCTTTTTATTTATAGTATTATTGGGCTAGTAAGCTTCAAAAAAAAGTTTTCGTTCGTTGGGTTCTAACGAGCTTGGGTTCTTGGGAGCTGACCCCAACGGCCACACTGAAACGGCATGTTTCGATGCACACAGTCATACACGAGAAATGTGTGTAATACGCGAAGGGATGCAAAAACACAAGAACATCTCTCTCACTGTCAAACACTGTCTCGTTATTCTCTCGCTGCGCTGCGTAGCACAGTGGAACAACAAACTACACCCTACCCAACGAGTGCCGGTTCAGATCCCACCCCATGCAATCGACCATGGCGGACCCAGAAAAGGCAAAATGAAGCAAAAATGAAATGAAAATATTTAAAAAATCAATTAAATTAAAATTTCTTTAAAAATTGAATAAGGATAGAAAGCGAGGCGCTACCTGAAAGAAGGTCACTTTTGAAAGCCCACTAAAAGGGTCCCCCCTGTTAGGCAAAATGAAAAAAAAAATTTGTTTTTTTTCCAATGCTTTTGCTTAAAAAGTAGTTAAAAAGGTAAAAAAAAACTCAAAAAAATCTTTTTTGGTTTTCAAATGAAAAGGGTCCCCCCTGTTAAATTTGTGGGTTTTCAAAAGTGACCTTCTTTCAGGTAGCGCCGAAAGCGACTGGAAAAATAGAATATTCTACCAAAAAATGGTAAAATTTCTTAAGAAAATATCCTCAAGATGGAAACCTCAAGACGGGAAATTTTTTTTCAATTTTCATTATCTAAAAAACATTTTTTTTACAAATTATTAATGGTGTGGCTAAATGAGTATAAGCTCAATGACACGGGGGAGGAGAACACCGGAGAAATATGGAGGTTTGGATAGGGTAAAGGGAGAATTTTGGTCGAAGAATCCAAAATTCCATCCAAGTATCAACATAGCTAAAATATTTCGAAAAAATTTCTAACAAAAATTCTCCCTTTACAAGAAAATTTAAAAATTTTTGGAGTATATGGGACCAAAAATAATAGGTTCGTTCCTTGAACTGACTTCACTTTTTCATCCACCGACCTTTTCTGGCGATCAGTGATCACTGATCAAAATTCCCCTCAGTCTCTCTCTCTCTCTCTGTCTGATCACTCTGATCAGAAGCGCAGCGTTGTGATGTTTTGCCTGTTGTCTCTGCCGTTCTCTGTTTCTCTATGGTCTCTCATCCATCCGTTGTCC